>JAJOZX010015534.1:0-69583 GCA_023014485.1 Bathynomus jamesi | reverse complement strand
AAGAAGAAGATTATTTTAAGAAGAAGATTATTTTAAGAAGAGGCCACTCTTTGGCCAAGATAGAAATTACCCTGCATCAGGATAAAACCATTTGACCGGCATGTCACGACTTCTTGTTCGTAACATCCACCCTTGAACCGGTGTGTCACGACTCCAAGTTCTCCACGCCTAGTTTTCATCCAAGAAGAAGTAGCCAGGGAGACGTCTTGAGGACACGTCTCAAGGATTTCCCCATAGAAAATTTTGTTAAGTACAGTTTGTTTTTTTAAGTAATTTATAAACACTTGAAAAGTCAGTATTATAACAGTTAATATTTAGTATGGAGCCAGAATTAACACAAAACACGGTGAACACTTCAGACACCAGTGATACATTTGTCTTTATTGAAACAGTAATTTCAAGAAAGTTAATTTCAAAGAGAGTTAATTTCAAAGAGAGTTAATTGTAACAGAGTTAATTGTAACAGAGAGTTAATTGTAACAGAGTTAATTGTAACAGAGAGTTAATTTCAAGAGAGTTAATTTCAAGAGAGTTATTTTCACTGTTATATTCAGTATAGAATAATTTTATTTTATGTACCTTCCCGTACATTCGAGATGAAATATTGTTTACATTTTTTTATTTTTGTTTGCAAATTTTTTTCAAATTATTGAATTGACTTGCAAATTAAGAGAGAGAGAGTTTAGAGAGAGTTTATAGAGTTATAGAGTTACTTGAAGCAGTTTCAAGTTCCATTTTCAGTTTTCAGACAGTTTCAGTTGGTTGTAACCAAAAGGGACAACCAAACCCCAGAGATTTATAAGATACTTGAAGTAATTTTGAAGTCATTTTTTTGAAGTCATTTTTTTGAAGTCATATTTTGAAGTCATTTTTTGAAGTCATTTTTTGAAGTCCGAAGGTTGCACCAAGAGGGTCAACCAAAACAGAGGTTAATCGTCTCCACTTGATAAAGATCAAGTGCAGTCATTTTCCATTTTCAGTTAATCTTCACTTGACAAGGGTTCAAGTTAGACAGTTTAAGTTTCAAGATAATTGATAAGCGTTCAAGTTGGACAGTTTAAGTTTCAAGATACTTGACAAGCGTTCAAGTTAGACAGTTTAAGTTTCAGAATACTTGACAAGCGTTCAAGTTAGACAGTTTAAGTTTCAGAATACTTGACAAGCGTTCAAGTTAGACACTTAAGTTTCATTTTCAGTTTCAGAATACTTGATAGAGTTGAAGTCAGTTTTATTTGAAGTCAGAGAGTTTTATTTGAAGTCAGAGAGTTTTATTTGAAGTTAGAGAGTTCAAGTCAAAGTTAGTTTTTAAGTCGAAGTTAGTTTTTAAGTCGAAGTTAGTTTTCAAGTCCCAAGTTTTCAATGCAGTCAATTGAATTCAACCTTTTTTTGTTGTTCAAGAGAATTTAATTCAACCTTTTTTTTGTTGTAAAAGAGAATTAAATTCAACCTGAATTAACCCGTTTGTGTCTTTAGTTTAACTTTTTTTTTGTTTAAAGGAAATTGACCGATTTGTCTTTTTCATGCCATTGTTACGTATATAAATATATAGTTATGTAATTCATTATTTGTAACCAAAATAGTTTTTACAATTGTTTGTAACGATTTTGGTAATTATTGTAATGTATATGAGGAACATGCCATCCCTCCGTTTGTTGAACTCTTTTAATTTTTTGTTCTAAGTAGTGTGACAAGCAATCTTTTTTAAAAAGAAAGAGCAAAGTGCTCACGAAAGATGTAATTGTCAATTTCAGACTTATACCCCCGCTTAGTCACTCAATTCCCCCGAATGTCGTACTACAAACTTTGTCTTTTAAGTTTATTTTATTTTCATACCCCCAACCCCAGTTGAACCCAGTGACAACCGGAGAAATGGTTCAACCATGGTTAATTCCTCTTTAGTACTATGGAACATAACCTCCGTTTATGTTAAGTTGTGTTTTTTTATTTTTAAGAATATTATATGCTTAGTTTATTATAGTTTATCATTGATTTCTATTTCCAAACTTTATATATTTTATATTTTTTTTAATTCGATTAATACTGAGTAATTGTCGTAGTCGAATTTAATTGTGTCGAAATTCAATTTTAAAACCGTGAGAGTTACTGTCATTACTCGTAAGGTCTTCTAAGTACGTCTTTTTTTATTACTTAATTCGTGTAACTGATTAAATTAAATACTTAAATACTACCTTGAACTTAAAGGATTTTATAGTAATAATAATAATAATAATAATAATAATAATAATAATGACAATAATTGACTTAAACTTAAAAGATTTTATAACCCTAAACCCATCTTAAATTATTATACATTATTTTTAAACTTTGTTCATTCAAAAACCTTCCAAATCCCTACACATACACACGCATGTATGCGCACTATATATATATATATATATATATACAAACCTTATGCTAAAATCATTGGATGTCACAATAAACTATTTCATAGCGTGTAAGTGCTAACTATGCTATTTATATAGTCCTAAGCATTTTTGCTTACTATATATAAATTCTCGCTCATGCATTTATTCAGTTACTTGAGCAATCCTATCAGCTAATCTGTCCCTCGAAATTGTAAAATACACACTTTGCACCTAATACACCAAAATACACACTTGACCACAGGTGTATACATCATCCATTACATATCGAAAACTAGACAAAAATCGTTAAAAAATTTCACTAAAATTCGATCTTAATGAAATGAAAATTTTGTACCAAAAAGTGATTTTCTCCGTGTTTTGAGCACTTTTTGTGCATTTTTCTTCTGATAAAACATGAACTTATCTTTCTCAATATTTTTCATTCGAATAAGAAACTATTGATAAAAAACTGCTTTATCTTACTGTTTTCAACAATATAATGCCAAAGTAATTCAAAAGTCGACGTAAAATTTAAATGAAATGTCGATCATAGTAAGGCCAAAAATTAATGGAAAAAGTCGATTTTTTCCATGTTTTAAGATGCAGTTTTCATAGAATCTTTAATGGAGCCCTAAAATATTGTAAAAGTGAATCAAATTCATGAAATGATATATACCAACATTAAATACTATGCAAATTTTAGCTTAAAAATCGCATCATTTAGTCTATTTTTACATTTAGAAATGAAAATGGGAGTATAAATTAGGATGTATACGGTTGAATTTTTTTCAAAATATATAACTGGAATTAGTAATTTTTGGCTGAAATATGCTTTAGTTTATTGTTTTGTACAACATATTGCGAAAACTAGTCAAAAATCGTTAAAAATTTTCAGTAAAATTAGTTCCTAATGAAATGAAAATTTTGTACCAAAAAGTGATTTTCTCCGTGTTTTGAGCACTTTTTGTGCATTTTTCTTTTGATGAAACATGAACTTATCTTTTTCAATATTTTTCAATTCTATACTAAATATATTTAGGTCGGAGAGGGCGCAAAACAATTTAACTTTAAGATCACATGGCTCTAAATCTTACGCGTATCGCGTCCACCTCAAGACTGAAAACCGTTTAGGGTAGTCCACTCTCAAAGCCTATTCAGTATTACCAACCCTACCCATTTTAAACAATTAGTTTCATAATTATTAGTAAATGATTTACATTAAACATTATCTTATTTAATTAAACAAAATTTAATATTCTTAACTAAGCATTACTACACTGTTTTCAACAATATAATGCCAAAGTAATTCAAAAGTCGACGTAAAATTTCACTGAAATTGTAGCTTAAAAATCGCATCATTTAGCCTATTTTTAGGTTTAAAAATGAAAATTTGACTATAAATTAGGCTCTATACGGTTGAATTTGTTTCAAAATATTTAACTGGAATTAGCAATTTTTGACTATAATATGCTTTAGTTTATGATTTTGTACAATATATACCGAAAACTAGACAAAAATCGTCCAAAAATGTCACTAAAATTCGATTCTAATGAAATGAAAATTTTGTACCAAAAAGTGATTTTCTCCGTGTTTTGAGCACTTTTTGTGCATTTTTCTTCTGATAAATCATCGACTTATCTTTTTCAATATTTTTCATTCGAATAAGAAACTGTTGATAAAAAACTGCTTTATCTTACTGTTTTCAACTATATAATGCCAAAGTAATTCAAAAATCGACGTAAAATTTCATTGGAATGTCGATGATACTAAGGCAAAAAATTTATTGAAAAATTCGATTTTTTCCATGTTTTAAGATCCAATTTTTAGACAATCTTTAATGTAGCCCTAAAATATTGTAAAAGTGAATGAAATTCATTAAATGATATATACCAACAGTAAATACTATGCAAATTGTAGCTTAAAAATCGCATCATTTAGCCTATTTTTAGGTTTAAAAATGAAAATTTGACTATAAATTAGGCTCTATACGGTTGAATTTTTTTCAAAATATTTAACTGGAATTAGCAATTTTTGGCTAATATGCTTTAGTTTATGATTTTGTACAATATATACCGAAAACTAGAAACAATCGTCCAAAAATGTCACTAAAATTTGATTCTAATGAAATGAAAATTTTGTACCAAAAAGTGATTTTCTCCGTGTTTTGAGCACTTTTTGTACATTTTTCTTATGATGAAACATGAACTTATCTTTTTCAATATTTTTCAATTCTATTAGCAACTATTGATAAAAAACTGCTTTATCTTACTGTTTTCAACAATATAATGCCAAAGTAATTCAAAAGTCGATGTAAAATTTCACTGAAATTGTAGCTTAAAAATCGCATCATTTAGCCTATTTTTAGGTTTAAAAATGAAAATTTGACTATAAATTAGGCTCTATACGGTTGAATTTGTTTCAAAATATTTAACTGGAATTAGCAATTTTTGACTATAATATGCTTTAGTTTATGATTTTGTACAATATATACCGAAAACTAGACAAAAATCGTCCAAAAATGTCACTAAAATTCGATTCTAATGAAATGAAAATTTTGTACCAAAAAGTGATTTTCTCCGTGTTTTGAGCACTTTTTGTGCATTTTTCTTCTGATAAATCATCGACTTATCTTTTTCAATATTTTTCATTCGAATAAGAAACTGTTGATAAAAAACTGCTTTATCTTACTGTTTTCAACTATATAATGCCAAAGTAATTCAAAAATCGACGTAAAATTTCATTGGAATGTCGATGATACTAAGGCAAAAAATTTATTGAAAAATTCGATTTTTTCCATGTTTTAAGATCCAATTTTTAGACAATCTTTAATGTAGCCCTAAAATATTGTAAAAGTGAATGAAATTCATTAAATGATATATACCAACAGTAAATACTATGCAAATTGTAGCTTAAAAATCGCATCATTTAGCCTATTTTTAGGTTTAAAAATGAAAATTTGACTATAAATTAGGCTCTATACGGTTGAATTTTTTTCAAAATATTTAACTGGAATTAGCAATTTTTGGCTATAATATGCTTTAGTTTATGATTTTGTACAATATATACCGAAAACTAGAAACAATCGTCCAAAAATGTCACTAAAATTTGATTCTAATGAAATGAAAATTTTGTACCAAAAAGTGATTTTCTCCGTGTTTTGAGCACTTTTTGTACATTTTTCTTATGATGAAACATGAACTTATCTTTTTCAATATTTTTCAATTCTATTAGCAACTATTGATAAAAAACTGCTTTATCTTACTGTTTTCAACAATATAATGCCAAAGTAATTCAAAAGTCGATGTAAAATTTCACTGAAATTGTAGCTTAAAAATCGCATCATTTAGCCTATTTTTAGGTTTAAAAATGAAAATTTGACTATAAATTAGGCTCTATACGGTTGAATTTGTTTCAAAATATTTAACTGGAATTAGCAATTTTTGACTATAATATGCTTTAGTTTATGATTTTGTACAATATATACCGAAAACTAGACAAAAATCGTCCAAAAATGTCACTAAAATTCGATTCTAATGAAATGAAAATTTTGTACCAAAAAGTGATTTTCTCCGTGTTTTGAGCACTTTTTGTGCATTTTCTTCTGATAAATCATCGACTTATCTTTTTCAATATTTTTCATTCGAATAAGAAACTGTTGATAAAAAACTGCTTTATCTTACTGTTTTCAACTATATAATGCCAAAGTAATTCAAAAATCGACGTAAAATTTCATTGGAATGTCGATGATACTAAGGCAAAAAATTTATTGAAAAATTCGATTTTTTCCATGTTTTAAGATCCAATTTTTAGACAATCTTTAATGTAGCCCTAAAATATTGTAAAAGTGAATGAAATTCATTAAATGATATATACCAACAGTAAATACTATGCAAATTGTAGCTTAAAAATCGCATCATTTAGCCTATTTTTAGGTTTAAAAATGAAAATTTGACTATAAATTAGGCTCTATACGGTTGAATTTTTTTCAAAATATTTAACTGGAATTAGCAATTTTTGGCTATAATATGCTTTAGTTTATGATTTTGTACAATATATACCGAAAACTAGAAACAATCGTCCAAAAATGTCACTAAAATTTGATTCTAATGAAATGAAAATTTTGTACCAAAAAGTGATTTTCTCCGTGTTTTGAGCACTTTTTGTACATTTTTCTTATGATGAAACATGAACTTATCTTTTTCAATATTTTTCAATTCTATTAGCAACTATTGATAAAAAACTGCTTTATCTTACTGTTTTCAACAATATAATGCCAAAGTAATTCAAAAGTCGATGTAAAATTTCACTGAAATTGTAGCTTAAAAATCGCATCATTTAGCCTATTTTTAGGTTTAAAAATGAAAATTTGACTATAAATTAGGCTCTATACGGTTGAATTTTTTCAAAATATTTAACTGGAATTAGCAATTTTTGACTATAATATGCTTTAGTTTATGATTTTGTACAATATATACCGAAAACTAGACAAAAATCGTCCAAAAATGTCACTAAAATTCGATTCTAATGAAATGAAAATTTTGTACCAAAAAGTGATTTTCTCCGTGTTTTGAGCACTTTTTGTGCATTTTTCTTCTGATAAATCATCGACTTATCTTTTTCAATATTTTCATTCGAATAAGAAACTGTTGAAAAAAACTGCTTTATCTTACTGTTTTCAACTATATAATGCCAAAGTAATTCAAAAATCGACGTAAAATTTCATTGGAATGTCGATGATACTAAGGCAAAAAATTTATTGAAAAATTCGATTTTTCCATGTTTTAAGATCCAATTTTTAGACAATCTTTAATGTAGCCCTAAAATATTGTAAAAGTGAATGAAATTCATTAAATGATATATACCAACAGTAAATACTATGCAAATTGTAGCTTAAAAATCGCATCATTTAGCCTATTTTTAGGTTTAAAAATGAAAATTTGACTATAAATTAGGCTCTATAACATATTATAGCATATTATTTCGTAAATAAATTATCTCGTAAGTGCCATGTACGTTGTATTATATTTCTAAACATCTTAATTGTCTATTAATATGAAACACTGTAAAAACAAAACAAAGTTATAGTAACTGTTTAATTGTAATTAACTGTAATACTTTAATTTAATATAACGTAATGTACTTTAATGAAACTGTAATTAATAATAACTTGTAATGTACTTCAATGAAATTGTAATTAAATGTAATGATTTAATTTATAATGTAAGAATGTACTTTAATAGAACTGTAATGAACAATCATAAGCGAATGGGAAGTAATCCATAATTGTAATCGTAATTGTAATGAACCAAAATTAATACGTACTCAGTCGTGTACTTAATTTGTACTTATGTGTACTATTACGAAATGATATCGCCTTCATAAATGTAGACTCGGCGAAAAATACAAATTAGTTTTTATTTTTATTTTTTTTAGTTGAAATCTTTCAAACCATCTGATCATGTGTTTAAAAGGGGGGAAATTTAACCTTCAACTGACCTCCCCAAAACATTTAAGTTTATATTATACATGTACTTGTAAAATTAAAGCACTTCTTCATTGGACTTCTTCATTAGACTTCTTCATTAGACTTCAGATTAAGCACTTCATTCGAGAACTTCATTACGAGACTCTTCTTTGGACTGCAGCCTCGCTGCGGGGGAAGGGGCAGAGCCCCCTTGCCCCTTAACAAGAACGCCTCGTCTATACGAGACACCCCAGACCCATAGCCAGGATAAGAAGAAGAAGAAGATATGGGGTCTAACATTTGGCGACCCTGCCCCAGGATAAGAAGAAGATTATTTTAAGAAGAAGATTATTTTAAGAAGAGGCCACTCTTTGGCCAAGATAGAAATTACCCTGCATCAGGATAAAACCATTTGACCGGCATGTCACGACTTCTTGTTCGTAACATCCACCCTTGAACCGGTGTGTCACGACTCCAAGTTCTCCACGCCTAGTTTTCATCCAAGAAGAAGTAGCCAGGGAGACGTCTTGAGGACACGTCTCAAGGATTTCCCCATAGAAAATTTTGTTAAGTACAGTTTGTTTTTTTAAGTAATTTATAAACACTTGAAAAGTCAGTATTATAACAGTTAATATTTAGTATGGAGCCAGAATTAACACAAAACACGGTGAACACTTCAGACACCAGTGATACATTTGTCTTTATTGAAACAGTAATTTCAAGAAAGTTAATTTCAAAGAGAGTTAATTTCAAAGAGAGTTAATTGTAACAGAGTTAATTGTAACAGAGAGTTAATTGTAACAGAGTTAATTGTAACAGAGAGTTAATTTCAAGAGAGTTAATTTCAAGAGAGTTATTTTCACTGTTATATTCAGTATAGAATAATTTTATTTTATGTACCTTCCCGTACATTCGAGATGAAATATTGTTTACATTTTTTTATTTTTGTTTGCAAATTTTTTTCAAATTATTGAATTGACTTGCAAATTAAGAGAGAGAGAGTTTAGAGAGAGTTTATAGAGTTATAGAGTTACTTGAAGCAGTTTCAAGTTCCATTTTCAGTTTTCAGACAGTTTCAGTTGGTTGTAACCAAAAGGGACAACCAAACCCCAGAGATTTATAAGATACTTGAAGTAATTTTGAAGTCATTTTTTTGAAGTCATTTTTTTGAAGTCATATTTTGAAGTCATTTTTTGAAGTCATTTTTTGAAGTCCGAAGGTTGCACCAAGAGGGTCAACCAAAACAGAGGTTAATCGTCTCCACTTGATAAAGATCAAGTGCAGTCATTTTCCATTTTCAGTTAATCTTCACTTGACAAGGGTTCAAGTTAGACAGTTTAAGTTTCAAGATAATTGATAAGCGTTCAAGTTGGACAGTTTAAGTTTCAAGATACTTGACAAGCGTTCAAGTTAGACAGTTTAAGTTTCAGAATACTTGACAAGCGTTCAAGTTAGACAGTTTAAGTTTCAGAATACTTGACAAGCGTTCAAGTTAGACACTTAAGTTTCATTTTCAGTTTCAGAATACTTGATAGAGTTGAAGTCAGTTTTATTTGAAGTCAGAGAGTTTTATTTGAAGTCAGAGAGTTTTATTTGAAGTTAGAGAGTTCAAGTCAAAGTTAGTTTTTAAGTCGAAGTTAGTTTTTAAGTCGAAGTTAGTTTTCAAGTCCCAAGTTTTCAATGCAGTCAATTGAATTCAACCTTTTTTTGTTGTTCAAGAGAATTTAATTCAACCTTTTTTTTGTTGTAAAAGAGAATTAAATTCAACCTGAATTAACCCGTTTGTGTCTTTAGTTTAACTTTTTTTTTGTTTAAAGGAAATTGACCGATTTGTCTTTTTCATGCCATTGTTACGTATATAAATATATAGTTATGTAATTCATTATTTGTAACCAAAATAGTTTTTACAATTGTTTGTAACGATTTTGGTAATTATTGTAATGTATATGAGGAACATGCCATCCCTCCGTTTGTTGAACTCTTTTAATTTTTTGTTCTAAGTAGTGTGACAAGCAATCTTTTTTAAAAAGAAAGAGCAAAGTGCTCACGAAAGATGTAATTGTCAATTTCAGACTTATACCCCCCGCTTAGTCACTCAATTCCCCCGAATGTCGTACTACAAACTTTGTCTTTTAAGTTTATTTTATTTTCATACCCCAACCCCAGTTGAACCCAGTGACAACCGGAGAAATGGTTCAACCATGGTTAATTCCTCTTTAGTACTATGGAACATAACCTCCGTTTATGTTAAGTTGTGTTTTTTATTTTTAAGAATATTATATGCTTAGTTTATTATAGTTTATCATTGATTTCTATTTCCAAACTTTATATATTTTATATTTTTTTTAATTCGATTAATACTGAGTAATTGTCGTAGTCGAATTTAATTGTGTCGAAATTCAATTTTAAAACCGTGAGAGTTACTGTCATTACTCGTAAGGTCTTCTAAGTACGTCTTTTTTTATTACTTAATTCGTGTAACTGATTAAATTAAATACTTAAATACTACCTTGAACTTAAAGGATTTTATAGTAATAATAATAATAATAATAATAATAATAATAATGACAATAATTGACTTAAACTTAAAAGATTTTATAACCCTAAACCCATCTTAAATTATTATACATTATTTTTAAACTTTGTTCATTCAAAAACCTTCCAAATCCCTACACATACACACGCATGTATGCGCACTATATATATATATATATATATATACAAACCTTATGCTAAAATCATTGGATGTCACAATAAACTATTTCATAGCGTGTAAGTGCTAACTATGCTATTTATATAGTCCTAAGCATTTTTGCTTACTATATATAAATTCTCGCTCATGCATTTATTCAGTTACTTGAGCAATCCTATCAGCTAATCTGTCCCTCGAAATTGTAAAATACACACTTTGCACCTAATACACCAAAATACACACTTGACCACAGGTGTATACATCATCCATTACATATCGAAAACTAGACAAAAATCGTTAAAAAATTTCACTAAAATTCGATCTTAATGAAATGAAAATTTTGTACCAAAAAGTGATTTTCTCCGTGTTTTGAGCACTTTTTGTGCATTTTTCTTCTGATAAAACATGAACTTATCTTTCTCAATATTTTTCATTCGAATAAGAAACTATTGATAAAAAACTGCTTTATCTTACTGTTTTCAACAATATAATGCCAAAGTAATTCAAAAGTCGACGTAAAATTTAAATGAAATGTCGATCATAGTAAGGCCAAAAATTAATGGAAAAAGTCGATTTTTTCCATGTTTTAAGATGCAGTTTTCATAGAATCTTTAATGGAGCCCTAAAATATTGTAAAAGTGAATCAAATTCATGAAATGATATATACCAACATTAAATACTATGCAAATTTTAGCTTAAAAATCGCATCATTTAGTCTATTTTTACATTTAGAAATGAAAATGGGAGTATAAATTAGGATGTATACGGTTGAATTTTTTTCAAAATATATAACTGGAATTAGTAATTTTTGGCTGAAATATGCTTTAGTTTATTGTTTTGTACAACATATTGCGAAAACTAGTCAAAAATCGTTAAAAATTTTCAGTAAAATTAGTTCCTAATGAAATGAAAATTTTGTACCAAAAAGTGATTTTCTCCGTGTTTTGAGCACTTTTTGTGCATTTTTCTTTTGATGAAACATGAACTTATCTTTTTCAATATTTTTCAATTCTATACTAAATATATTTAGGTCGGAGAGGGCGCAAAACAATTTAACTTTAAGATCACATGGCTCTAAATCTTACGCGTATCGCGTCCACCTCAAGACTGAAAACCGTTTAGGGTAGTCCACTCTCAAAGCCTATTCAGTATTACCAACCCTACCCATTTTAAACAATTAGTTTCATAATTATTAGTAAATGATTTACATTAAACATTATCTTATTTAATTAAACAAAATTTAATATTCTTAACTAAGCATTACTACACTGTTTTCAACAATATAATGCCAAAGTAATTCAAAAGTCGACGTAAAATTTCACTGAAATTGTAGCTTAAAAATCGCATCATTTAGCCTATTTTTAGGTTTAAAAATGAAAATTTGACTATAAATTAGGCTCTATACGGTTGAATTTGTTTCAAAATATTTAACTGGAATTAGCAATTTTTGACTATAATATGCTTTAGTTTATGATTTTGTACAATATATACCGAAAACTAGACAAAAATCGTCCAAAAATGTCACTAAAATTCGATTCTAATGAAATGAAAATTTTGTACCAAAAAGTGATTTTCTCCGTGTTTTGAGCACTTTTTGTGCATTTTTCTTCTGATAAATCATCGACTTATCTTTTTCAATATTTTTCATTCGAATAAGAAACTGTTGATAAAAAACTGCTTTATCTTACTGTTTTCAACTATATAATGCCAAAGTAATTCAAAAATCGACGTAAAATTTCATTGGAATGTCGATGATACTAAGGCAAAAAATTTATTGAAAAATTCGATTTTTTCCATGTTTTAAGATCCAATTTTTAGACAATCTTTAATGTAGCCCTAAAATATTGTAAAAGTGAATGAAATTCATTAAATGATATATACCAACAGTAAATACTATGCAAATTGTAGCTTAAAAATCGCATCATTTAGCCTATTTTTAGGTTTAAAAATGAAAATTTGACTATAAATTAGGCTCTATACGGTTGAATTTTTTTCAAAATATTTAACTGGAATTAGCAATTTTTGGCTATAATATGCTTTAGTTTATGATTTTGTACAATATATACCGAAAACTAGAAACAATCGTCCAAAAATGTCACTAAAATTTGATTCTAATGAAATGAAAATTTTGTACCAAAAAGTGATTTTCTCCGTGTTTTGAGCACTTTTTGTACATTTTTCTTATGATGAAACATGAACTTATCTTTTTCAATATTTTTCAATTCTATTAGCAACTATTGATAAAAAACTGCTTTATCTTACTGTTTTCAACAATATAATGCCAAAGTAATTCAAAAGTCGATGTAAAATTTCACTGAAATTGTAGCTTAAAAATCGCATCATTTAGCCTATTTTTAGGTTTAAAAATGAAAATTTGACTATAAATTAGGCTCTATACGGTTGAATTTTTTCAAAATATTTAACTGGAATTAGCAATTTTTGACTATAATATGCTTTAGTTTATGATTTTGTACAATATATACCGAAAACTAGACAAAAATCGTCCAAAAATGTCACTAAAATTCGATTCTAATGAAATGAAAATTTTGTACCAAAAAGTGATTTTCTCCGTGTTTTGAGCACTTTTTGTGCATTTTTCTTCTGATAAATCATCGACTTATCTTTTTCAATATTTTTCATTCGAATAAGAAACTGTTGATAAAAAACTGCTTTATCTTACTGTTTTCAACTATATAATGCCAAAGTAATTCAAAAATCGACGTAAAATTTCATTGGAATGTCGATGATACTAAGGCAAAAAATTTATTGAAAAATTCGATTTTTTCCATGTTTTAAGATCCAATTTTTAGACAATCTTTAATGTAGCCCTAAAATATTGTAAAAGTGAATGAAATTCATTAAATGATATATACCAACAGTAAATACTATGCAAATTGTAGCTTAAAAATCGCATCATTTAGCCTATTTTTAGGTTTAAAAATGAAAATTTGACTATAAATTAGGCTCTATAACATATTATAGCATATTATTTCGTAAATAAATTATCTCGTAAGTGCCATTACGTTGTATTATATTTCTAAACATCTTAATGTCTATAATATGAAACACTGTAAAAAACAAAACAAAGTTATAGTAACTGTTTAATTGTAATTAACTGTAATACTTTAATTTAATATAACGTAATGTACTTTAATGAAACTGTAATTAATAATAACTTGTAATGTACTTCAATGAAATTGTAATTAAATGTAATGATTTAATTTATAATGTAAGAATGTACTTTAATAGAACTGTAAGAACAATCATAAGCGAATGGGAAGTAATCCATAATTGTAATCGTAATTGTAATGAACCAAAATTAATACGTACTCAGTCGTGTACTTAATTTGTACTTATGTGTACTATTACGAAATGATATCGCCTTCATAAATGTAGACTCGGCGAAAAATACAAATTAGTTTTATTTTATTTTTTTTAGTTGAAATCTTTCAAACCATCTGATCATGTGTTTAAAAAGGGGGGAAATTTAACCTTCAACTGACCTCCCCAAAACATTAAGTTTATATTATAACATGTACTTGTAAAATTAAAGCACTTCTTCATTGGACTTCTTCATTAGACTTCTTCATTAGACTTCAGATTAAGCACTTCATTCGAGAACTTCATTACGAGACTCTTCTTTGGACTGCAGCCTCGCTGCGGGGGAAGGGGCAGAGCCCCCTTGCCCCTTAACAAGAACGCCTCGTCTATACGAGACACCCCAGACCCATAGCCAGGATAAGAAGAAGAAGAAGATATGGGGTCTAACATTGGCGACCCTGCCCCAGGATAAGAAGAAGATTATTTTAAGAAGAAGATTATTTTAAGAAGAGGCCACTCTTTGGCCAAGATAGAAATTACCCTGCATCAGGATAAAACCATTTGACCGGCATGTCACGACTTCTTGTTCGTAACATCCACCCTTGAACCGGTGTGTCACGACTCCAAGTTCTCCACGCCTAGTTTTCATCCAAGAAGAAGTAGCCAGGGAGACGTCTTGAGGACACGTCTCAAGGATTTCCCCATAGAAAATTTTGTTAAGTACAGTTTGTTTTTTTAAGTAATTTATAAACACTTGAAAAGTCAGTATTATAACAGTTAATATTTAGTATGGAGCCAGAATTAACACAAAACACGGTGAACACTTCAGACACCAGTGATACATTTGTCTTTATTGAAACAGTAATTTCAAGAAAGTTAATTTCAAAGAGAGTTAATTTCAAAGAGAGTTAATTGTAACAGAGTTAATTGTAACAGAGAGTTAATTGTAACAGAGTTAATTGTAACAGAGAGTTAATTTCAAGAGAGTTAATTTCAAGAGAGTTATTTTCACTGTTATATTCAGTATAGAATAATTTTATTTTATGTACCTTCCCGTACATTCGAGATGAAATATTGTTTACATTTTTTTATTTTTGTTTGCAAATTTTTTTCAAATTATTGAATTGACTTGCAAATTAAGAGAGAGAGAGTTTAGAGAGAGTTTATAGAGTTATAGAGTTACTTGAAGCAGTTTCAAGTTCCATTTTCAGTTTTCAGACAGTTTCAGTTGGTTGTAACCAAAAGGGACAACCAAACCCCAGAGATTTATAAGATACTTGAAGTAATTTTGAAGTCATTTTTTTGAAGTCATTTTTTTGAAGTCATATTTTGAAGTCATTTTTTGAAGTCATTTTTTGAAGTCCGAAGGTTGCACCAAGAGGGTCAACCAAAACAGAGGTTAATCGTCTCCACTTGATAAAGATCAAGTGCAGTCATTTTCCATTTTCAGTTAATCTTCACTTGACAAGGGTTCAAGTTAGACAGTTTAAGTTTCAAGATAATTGATAAGCGTTCAAGTTGGACAGTTTAAGTTTCAAGATACTTGACAAGCGTTCAAGTTAGACAGTTTAAGTTTCAGAATACTTGACAAGCGTTCAAGTTAGACAGTTTAAGTTTCAGAATACTTGACAAGCGTTCAAGTTAGACACTTAAGTTTCATTTTCAGTTTCAGAATACTTGATAGAGTTGAAGTCAGTTTTTATTTGAAGTCAGAGAGTTTATTTGAAGTCAGAGAGTTTTATTTGAAGTTAGAGAGTTCAAGTCAAAGTTAGTTTTTAAGTCGAAGTTAGTTTTTAAGTCGAAGTTAGTTTTCAAGTCCCAAGTTTTCAATGCAGTCAATTGAATTCAACCTTTTTTTGTTGTTCAAGAGAATTTAATTCAACCTTTTTTTTGTTGTAAAAGAGAATTAAATTCAACCTGAATTAACCCGTTTGTGTCTTTAGTTTAACTTTTTTTTTTTAAAGGAAATTGACCGATTTGTCTTTTTCATGCCATTGTTACGTATATAAATATATAGTTATGTAATTCATTATTTGTAACCAAAATAGTTTTTACAATTGTTTGTAACGATTTTGGTAATTATTGTAATGTATATGAGGAACATGCCATCCCTCCGTTTGTTGAACTCTTTTAATTTTTTGTTCTAAGTAGTGTGACAAGCAATCTTTTTTAAAAAGAAAGAGCAAAGTGCTCACGAAAGATGTAATTGTCAATTTCAGACTTATACCCCCCGCTTAGTCACTCAATTCCCCCGAATGTCGTACTACAAACTTTGTCTTTTAAGTTTATTTTATTTTCATACCCCCAACCCCAGTTGAACCCAGTGACAACCGGAGAAATGGTTCAACCATGGTTAATTCCTCTTTAGTACTATGGAACATAACCTCCGTTTATGTTAAGTTGTGTTTTTTTATTTTTAAGAATATTATATGCTTAGTTTATTATAGTTTATCATTGATTTCTATTTCCAAACTTTATATATTTTATATTTTTTTTAATTCGATTAATACTGAGTAATTGTCGTAGTCGAATTTAATTGTGTCGAAATTCAATTTTAAAACCGTGAGAGTTACTGTCATTACTCGTAAGGTCTTCTAAGTACGTCTTTTTTTATTACTTAATTCGTGTAACTGATTAAATTAAATACTTAAATACTACCTTGAACTTAAAGGATTTTATAGTAATAATAATAATAATAATAATAATAATAATAATGACAATAATTGACTTAAACTTAAAAGATTTTATAACCCTAAACCCATCTTAAATTATTATACATTATTTTTAAACTTTGTTCATTCAAAAACCTTCCAAATCCCTACACATACACACGCATGTATGCGCACTATATATATATATATATATATATACAAACCTTATGCTAAAATCATTGGATGTCACAATAAACTATTTCATAGCGTGTAAGTGCTAACTATGCTATTTATATAGTCCTAAGCATTTTTGCTTACTATATATAAATTCTCGCTCATGCATTTATTCAGTTACTTGAGCAATCCTATCAGCTAATCTGTCCCTCGAAATTGTAAAATACACACTTTGCACCTAATACACCAAAATACACACTTGACCACAGGTGTATACATCATCCATTACATATCGAAAACTAGACAAAAATCGTTAAAAAATTTCACTAAAATTCGATCTTAATGAAATGAAAATTTTGTACCAAAAAGTGATTTTCTCCGTGTTTTGAGCACTTTTTGTGCATTTTTCTTCTGATAAAACATGAACTTATCTTTCTCAATATTTTTCATTCGAATAAGAAACTATTGATAAAAAACTGCTTTATCTTACTGTTTTCAACAATATAATGCCAAAGTAATTCAAAAGTCGACGTAAAATTTAAATGAAATGTCGATCATAGTAAGGCCAAAAATTAATGGAAAAAGTCGATTTTTTCCATGTTTTAAGATGCAGTTTTCATAGAATCTTTAATGGAGCCCTAAAATATTGTAAAAGTGAATCAAATTCATGAAATGATATATACCAACATTAAATACTATGCAAATTTTAGCTTAAAAATCGCATCATTTAGTCTATTTTTACATTTAGAAATGAAAATGGGAGTATAAATTAGGATGTATACGGTTGAATTTTTTTCAAAATATATAACTGGAATTAGTAATTTTTGGCTGAAATATGCTTTAGTTTATTGTTTTGTACAACATATTGCGAAAACTAGTCAAAAATCGTTAAAAATTTTCAGTAAAATTAGTTCCTAATGAAATGAAAATTTTGTACCAAAAAGTGATTTTCTCCGTGTTTTGAGCACTTTTTGTGCATTTTTCTTTTGATGAAACATGAACTTATCTTTTTCAATATTTTTCAATTCTATACTAAATATATTTAGGTCGGAGAGGGCGCAAAACAATTTAACTTTAAGATCACATGGCTCTAAATCTTACGCGTATCGCGTCCACCTCAAGACTGAAAACCGTTTAGGGTAGTCCACTCTCAAAGCCTATTCAGTATTACCAACCCTACCCATTTTAAACAATTAGTTTCATAATTATTAGTAAATGATTTACATTAAACATTATCTTATTTAATTAAACAAAATTTAATATTCTTAACTAAGCATTACTACACTGTTTTCAACAATATAATGCCAAAGTAATTCAAAAGTCGACGTAAAATTTCACTGAAATTGTAGCTTAAAAATCGCATCATTTAGCCTATTTTTAGGTTTAAAAATGAAAATTTGACTATAAATTAGGCTCTATACGGTTGAATTTGTTTCAAAATATTTAACTGGAATTAGCAATTTTTGACTATAATATGCTTTAGTTTATGATTTTGTACAATATATACCGAAAACTAGACAAAAATCGTCCAAAAATGTCACTAAAATTCGATTCTAATGAAATGAAAATTTTGTACCAAAAAGTGATTTTCTCCGTGTTTTGAGCACTTTTTGTGCATTTTTCTTCTGATAAATCATCGACTTATCTTTTTCAATATTTTTCATTCGAATAAGAAACTGTTGATAAAAAACTGCTTTATCTTACTGTTTTCAACTATATAATGCCAAAGTAATTCAAAAATCGACGTAAAATTTCATTGGAATGTCGATGATACTAAGGCAAAAAATTTATTGAAAAATTCGATTTTTTCCATGTTTTAAGATCCAATTTTTAGACAATCTTTAATGTAGCCCTAAAATATTGTAAAAGTGAATGAAATTCATTAAATGATATATACCAACAGTAAATACTATGCAAATTGTAGCTTAAAAATCGCATCATTTAGCCTATTTTTAGGTTTAAAAATGAAAATTTGACTATAAATTAGGCTCTATACGGTTGAATTTTTTTCAAAATATTTAACTGGAATTAGCAATTTTTGGCTATAATATGCTTTAGTTTATGATTTTGTACAATATATACCGAAAACTAGAAACAATCGTCCAAAAATGTCACTAAAATTTGATTCTAATGAAATGAAAATTTTGTACCAAAAAGTGATTTTCTCCGTGTTTTGAGCACTTTTTGTACATTTTTCTTATGATGAAACATGAACTTATCTTTTTCAATATTTTTCAATTCTATTAGCAACTATTGATAAAAAACTGCTTTATCTTACTGTTTTCAACAATATAATGCCAAAGTAATTCAAAAGTCGATGTAAAATTTCACTGAAATTGTAGCTTAAAAATCGCATCATTTAGCCTATTTTTAGGTTTAAAAATGAAAATTTGACTATAAATTAGGCTCTATACGGTTGAATTTGTTTCAAAATATTTAACTGGAATTAGCAATTTTTGACTATAATATGCTTTAGTTTATGATTTTGTACAATATATACCGAAAACTAGACAAAAATCGTCCAAAAATGTCACTAAAATTCGATTCTAATGAAATGAAAATTTTGTACCAAAAAGTGATTTTCTCCGTGTTTTGAGCACTTTTTGTGCATTTTTCTTCTGATAAATCATCGACTTATCTTTTTCAATATTTTTCATTCGAATAAGAAACTGTTGATAAAAAACTGCTTTATCTTACTGTTTTCAACTATATAATGCCAAAGTAATTCAAAAATCGACGTAAAATTTCATTGGAATGTCGATGATACTAAGGCAAAAAATTTATTGAAAAATTCGATTTTTTCCATGTTTTAAGATCCAATTTTTAGACAATCTTTAATGTAGCCCTAAAATATTGTAAAAGTGAATGAAATTCATTAAATGATATATACCAACAGTAAATACTATGCAAATTGTAGCTTAAAAATCGCATCATTTAGCCTATTTTTAGGTTTAAAAATGAAAATTTGACTATAAATTAGGCTCTATACGGTTGAATTTTTTTCAAAATATTTAACTGGAATTAGCAATTTTTGGCTATAATATGCTTTAGTTTATGATTTTGTACAATATATACCGAAAACTAGAAACAATCGTCCAAAAATGTCACTAAAATTTGATTCTAATGAAATGAAAATTTTGTACCAAAAAGTGATTTTCTCCGTGTTTTGAGCACTTTTTGTACATTTTTCTTATGATGAAACATGAACTTATCTTTTTCAATATTTTTCAATTCTATTAGCAACTATTGATAAAAAACTGCTTTATCTTACTGTTTTCAACAATATAATGCCAAAGTAATTCAAAAGTCGATGTAAAATTTCACTGAAATTGTAGCTTAAAAATCGCATCATTTAGCCTATTTTTAGGTTTAAAAATGAAAATTTGACTATAAATTAGGCTCTATACGGTTGAATTTTTTTCAAAATATTTAACTGGAATTAGCAATTTTTGACTATAATATGCTTTAGTTTATGATTTTGTACAATATATACCGAAAACTAGACAAAAATCGTCCAAAAATGTCACTAAAATTCGATTCTAATGAAATGAAAATTTTGTACCAAAAAGTGATTTTCTCCGTGTTTTGAGCACTTTTTGTGCATTTTTCTTCTGATAAATCATCGACTTATCTTTTTCAATATTTTTCATTCGAATAAGAAACTGTTGATAAAAAACTGCTTTATCTTACTGTTTTCAACTATATAATGCCAAAGTAATTCAAAAATCGACGTAAAATTTCATTGGAATGTCGATGATACTAAGGCAAAAAATTTATTGAAAAATTCGATTTTTTCCATGTTTTAAGATCCAATTTTTAGACAATCTTTAATGTAGCCCTAAAATATTGTAAAAGTGAATGAAATTCATTAAATGATATATACCAACAGTAAATACTATGCAAATTGTAGCTTAAAAATCGCATCATTTAGCCTATTTTTAGGTTTAAAAATGAAAATTTGACTATAAATTAGGCTCTATAACATATTATAGCATATTATTTCGTAAATAAATTATCTCGTAAGTGCCATGTACGTTGTATTATATTTCTAAACATCTTAATTGTCTATTAATATGAAACACTGTAAAAACAAAACAAAGTTATAGTAACTGTTTAATTGTAATTAACTGTAATACTTTAATTTAATATAACGTAATGTACTTTAATGAAACTGTAATTAATAATAACTTGTAATGTACTTCAATGAAATTGTAATTAAATGTAATGATTTAATTTATAATGTAAGAATGTACTTTAATAGAACTGTAATGAACAATCATAAGCGAATGGGAAGTAATCCATAATTGTAATCGTAATTGTAATGAACCAAAATTAATACGTACTCAGTCGTGTACTTAATTTGTACTTATGTGTACTATTACGAAATGATATCGCCTTCATAAATGTAGACTCGGCGAAAAATACAAATTAGTTTTTATTTTTATTTTTTTTAGTTGAAATCTTTCAAACCATCTGATCATGTGTTTAAAAAGGGGGGAAATTTAACCTTCAACTGACCTCCCCAAAACATTTAAGTTTATATTATACATGTACTTGTAAAATTAAAGCACTTCTTCATTGGACTTCTTCATTAGACTTCTTCATTAGACTTCAGATTAAGCACTTCATTCGAGAACTTCATTACGAGACTCTTCTTTGGACTGCAGCCTCGCTGCGGGGGAAGGGGCAGAGCCCCCTTGCCCCTTAACAAGAACGCCTCGTCTATACGAGACACCCCAGACCCATAGCCAGGATAAGAAGAAGAAGAAGATATGGGGTCTAACATTTGGCGACCCTGCCCCAGGATAAGAAGAAGATTATTTTAAGAAGAAGATTATTTTAAGAAGAGGCCACTCTTTGGCCAAGATAGAAATTACCCTGCATCAGGATAAAACCATTTGACCGGCATGTCACGACTTCTTGTTCGTAACATCCACCCTTGAACCGGTGTGTCACGACTCCAAGTTCTCCACGCCTAGTTTTCATCCAAGAAGAAGTAGCCAGGGAGACGTCTTGAGGACACGTCTCAAGGATTTCCCCATAGAAAATTTTGTTAAGTACAGTTTGTTTTTTTAAGTAATTTATAAACACTTGAAAAGTCAGTATTATAACAGTTAATATTTAGTATGGAGCCAGAATTAACCAAAACCACGGTGAACACTTCAGACCCAGTGATACATTTGTCTTTATTGAAACAGTAATTTCAAGAAAGTTAATTTCAAAGAGAGTTAATTTCAAAGAGAGTTAATTGTAACAGAGTTAATTGTAACAGAGAGTTAATTGTAACGAGTTAATTGTAACAGAGAGTTAATTTCAAGAGAGTTAATTGTCAGAGAGATTATTTTCACTGTTATACATTCAGTATAGAATAATTTTATTTTATGTACCTTCCCGTACATTCGAGATGAAATATTGTTTACATTTTTTTATTTTTGTTTGCAAATTTTTTTCAAATTATTGAATTGACTTGCAAATTAAGAGAGAGAGAGTTTAGAGAGAGTTTATAGAGTTATAGAGTTACTTGAAGCAGTTTCAAGTTCCATTTTCAGTTTTCAGACAGTTTCAGTTGGTTGTAACCAAAAGGGACAACCAAACCCCAGAGATTTATAAGATACTTGAAGTAATTTTGAAGTCATTTTTTTGAAGTCATTTTTTTGAAGTCATATTTTGAAGTCATTTTTTGAAGTCATTTTTTGAAGTCCGAAGGTTGCACCAAGAGGGTCAACCAAAACAGAGGTTAATCGTCTCCACTTGATAAAGATCAAGTGCAGTCATTTTCCATTTTCAGTTAATCTTCACTTGACAAGGGTTCAAGTGAGACAGTTTAAGTTTCAAGATAATTGATAAGCGTTCAAGTTGGACAGTTTAAGTTTCAAGATACTTGACAAGCGTTCAAGTTAGACAGTTTAAGTTTCAGAATACTTGACAAGCGTTCAAGTTAGACAGTTTAAGTTTCAGAATACTTGACAAGCGTTCAAGTTAGACACTTAAGTTTCATTTTCAGTTTCAGAATACTTGATAGAGTTGAAGTCAGTTTTATTTGAAGTCAGAGAGTTTTATTTGAAGTCAGAGAGTTTTATTTGAAGTTAGAGAGTTCAAGTCAAAGTTAGTTTTTAAGTCGAAGTTAGTTTTTAAGTCGAAGTTAGTTTTCAAGTCCCAAGTTTTCAATGCAGTCAATTGAATTCAACCTTTTTTTGTTGTTCAAGAGAATTTAATTCAACCTTTTTTTTGTTGTAAAAGAGAATTAAATTCAACCTGAATTAACCCGTTTGTGTCTTTAGTTTAACTTTTTTTTTGTTTAAAGGAAATTGACCGATTTGTCTTTTTCATGCCATTGTTACGTATATAAATTATAGTTATGTAATTCATTATTTGTAACCAAATAGTTTTTACAATTGTTTGTAACGATTTTGGTAATTATTGTAATGTATATGAGGAACATGCCATCCCTCCGTTTTTGAACTCTTTTAATTTTTTGTTCTAAGTAGTGTGACAAGCAATCTTTTTTAAAAAGAAAGAGCAAAGTGCTCACGAAAGATGTAATTGTCAATTTCAGACTTATACCCCCCGCTTAGTCACTCAATTCCCCCGAATGTCGTACTACAAACTTTGTCTTTTAAGTTTATTTTATTTTCATACCCCCAACCCCAGTTGAACCCAGTGACAACCGGAGAAATGGTTCAACCATGGTTAATTCCTCTTTAGTACTATGGAACATAACCTCCGTTTATGTTAAGTTGTGTTTTTTTATTTTTAAGAATATTATATGCTTAGTTTTTATAGTTTATCATTGATTTCTATTTCCAAACTTTATATATTTTATATTTTTTTTAATTCGATTAATACTGAGTAATTGTCGTAGTCGAATTTAATTGTGTCGAAATTCAATTTTAAAACCGTGAGAGTTACTGTCATTACTCGTAAGGTCTTCTAAGTACGTCTTTTTTTATTACTTAATTCGTGTAACTGATTTAATTAAATACTTAAATACTACCTTGAACTTAAAGGATTTTATAGTAATAATAATAATAATAATAATATAATAATAATAATGACAATAATTGACTTAAACTTAAAAGATTTTATAACCCTAAACCCATCTTAAATTATTATACATTATTTTTAAACTTTGTTCATTCAAAAACCTTCCAAATCCCTACACATACACACGCATGTATGCGCACTATATATATATATATATATATATACAAACCTTATGCTAAAATCATTGGATGTCACAATAAACTATTTCATAGCGTGTAAGTGCTAACTATGCTATTTATATAGTCCTAAGCATTTTTGCTTACTATATATAAATTCTCGCTCATGCATTTATTCAGTTACTTGAGCAATCCTATCAGCTAATCTGTCCCTCGAAATTGTAAAATACACACTTTGCACCTAATACACCAAAATACACACTTGACCACAGGTGTATACATCATCCATTACATATCGAAAACTAGACAAAAATCGTTAAAAAATTTCACTAAAATTCGATCTTAATGAAATGAAAATTTTGTACCAAAAAGTGATTTTCTCCGTGTTTTGAGCACTTTTTGTGCATTTTTCTTCTGATAAAACATGAACTTATCTTTCTCAATATTTTTCATTCGAATAAGAAACTATTGATAAAAAACTGCTTTATCTTACTGTTTTCAACAATATAATGCCAAAGTAATTCAAAAGTCGACGTAAAATTTAAATGAAATGTCGATCATAGTAAGGCCAAAAATTAATGGAAAAAGTCGATTTTTTCCATGTTTTAAGATGCAGTTTTCATAGAATCTTTAATGGAGCCCTAAAATATTGTAAAAGTGAATCAAATTCATGAAATGATATATACCAACATTAAATACTATGCAAATTTTAGCTTAAAAATCGCATCATTTAGTCTATTTTTACATTTAGAAATGAAAATGGGAGTATAAATTAGGATGTATACGGTTGAATTTTTTTCAAAATATATAACTGGAATTAGTAATTTTTGGCTGAAATATGCTTTAGTTTATTGTTTTGTACAACATATTGCGAAAACTAGTCAAAAATCGTTAAAAATTTTCAGTAAAATTAGTTACTAATGAAATGAAAATTTTGTACCAAAAAGTGATTTTCTCCGTGTTTTGAGCACTTTTTGTGCATTTTTCTTTTGATGAAACATGAACTTATCTTTTTCAATATTTTTCAATTCTATACTAAATATATTTAGGTCGGAGAGGGCGCAAAACAATTTAACTTTAAGATCACATGGCTCTAAATCTTACGCGTATCGCGTCCACCTCAAGACTGAAAACCGTTTAGGGTAGTCCACTCTCAAAGCCTATTCAGTATTACCAACCCTACCCATTTTAAACAATTAGTTTCATAATTATTAGTAAATGATTTACATTAAACATTATCTTATTTAATTAAACAAAATTTAATATTCTTAACTAAGCATTACTACACTGTTTTCAACAATATAATGCCAAAGTAATTCAAAAGTCGACGTAAAATTTCACGGAAATGTCGATCACAGTATGGCCAAAAAAAAATGGAAAAAGTCGATTTTTTCCATGTTTTAAGATTCAATTTTTAGACAATCTTTAATGTACCCTAAAATATTGTAAAAGTGAATGAAATTCATGAAACGATATATACCAACATTAAATACTATTCAAATTTTAGCTTAAAAATCGCATCATTTAGCCTATTTTTAGATTTAGAAATGAAAATGGGTCTATAAATTAGGATCTATACGGTTGAATTTTTTTCAAAATATTTAACTGGAATTAGTAATTTTTGGTTATAATATGCTTTAGTTTATAGTTCTGTACAATATATATCGAAATATTTTGAAACAAATTCAACCGTATAGAGCCTAATTTATAGTCAAATTTTCATTTTTAAACCTAAAAATAGGCTAAATGATGCGATTTTTAAGCTACAATTTCAGTGAAATTTTACGTCGACTTTTGAATTACTTTGGCATTATATTGTTGAAAACAGTAAGATAAAGCAGTTTTTTATCAATAGTTGCTATCAATAGTTGTAGCCCTAAAATATTGTAAAATTGAATGAAATTCATGAAATGATATATACCAACAGTAAATACTATGCAAATTGTAGCTTAAAAATCGCATCATTTAGCCTATTTTTAGGTTTAAAAATGAAAATTTGACTATAAATTAGGCTCTATACGGTTGAATTTTTTTCAAAATATTTAACTGGAATTAGCAATTTTTGGCTATAATATGCTTTAGTTTATGATTTTGTACAATATATACCGAAAACTAGAAAAAATCGTCCAAAAATGTCACTAAAATTTGATTCTAATGAAATGAAAATTTTGTACCAAAAAGTGATTTTCTCCGTGTTTTGAGCACTTTTTGTGCATTTTTCTTCTGATAAAACATCAACTTATGTTTTTCAATATTTTTCATTCGAATAAGAAACTGTTGATAAAAAACTGCTTTATCTTACTGTTTTCAAGTATATAATGCCAAAGTAATTCAAAAATCGACGTAAAATTTCATTGGAATGTCGATCATACTAAGGCAAAAAATTAATGGAAAAATTCGATTTTTTCCATGTTTTAAGATCCAATTTTTAGACAATCTTTAATGTAGCCCTAAAATATTGTAAAAGTGAATGAAATTCATTAAATGATATATACCAACAGTAAATACTATGCAAATTGTAGCTTAAAAATCGCATCATTTAGCCTATTTTTAGGTTTAAAAATGAAAATTTGACTATAAATTAGGCTCTATACGGTTGAATTTTTTTCAAAATATTTAACTGGAATTAGCAATTTTTGGCTATAATATGCTTTAGTTTATGATTTTGTACAATATATACCGAAAACTAGAAACAATCGTCCAAAAATGTCATTAAAATTTGATTCTAATAAAATGAAAATTTTGTACCAAAAAGTGATTTTCTCCGTGTTTTGAGCACTTTTTGTGCATTTTTCTTATGATGAAACATGAACTTATCTTTTTCAATATTTTTCAATTCTATTAGGAACTATTGATAAAAAACTGCTTTATCTTACTGTTTTCAACAATATAATGCCAAAGTAATTCAAAAGTCGATGTAAAATTTCACTGAAATTGTAGCTTAAAAATCGCATCATTTAGCCTATTTTTAGGTTTAAAAATGAAAATTTGACTATAAATTAGGCTCTATACGGTTGAATTTTTTTCAAAATATATAACTGGAATTAGCAATTTTTGACTATAATATGCTTTAGTTTATGATTTTGTACAATATATAACGAAAACTAGACAAAAATCGTCCAAAAATGTCACTAAAATTCGATTCTAATGAAATGAAAATTTAGTACCAAAAAGTGATTTTCTCCGTGTTTTGAGCACTTTTTGTGCATTTTTCTTCTGATAAATCATCGACTTATCTTTTTCAATATTTTTCATTCGAATAAGAAACTGTTGATAAAAAACTGCTTTATCTTACTGTTTTCAACTATATAATGCCAAAGTAATTCAAAAATCGACGTAAAATTTCATTGGAATGTCGATGATACTAAGGCAAAAAATTTATTGAAAAATTCGATTTTTTCCATGTTTTAAGATCCAAATTTTAGACAATCTTTAATGTAGCCCTAAAATATTGTAAAAGTGAATGAAATTCATTAAATGATATATACCAACAGTAAATACTATGCAAATTGTAGCTTAAAAATCGCATCATTTAGCCTATTTTTTGGTTTAAAAATGAAAATTTGACTATAAATTAGACTCTATACGGTTGAATTTTTTTCAAAATATTTAACTGGAATTAGCAATTTTTGGCTATAATATGCTTTAGTTTATGATTTTGTACAATATATACCGAAAACTAGAAAAAATCGTCCAAAAATGTCACTAAAATTTGATTCTAATGAAATGAAAATTTTGTACCAAAAAGTGATTTTCTCCGTGTTTTGAGCACTTTTTGTGCATTTTTCTTCTGATAAAACATGAACTTATCTTTCTCAATATTTTTCATTCGAATAAGAAACTATTGATAAAAAACTGCTTTATCTTACTGTTTTCAACAATATAATGCCAAAGTAATTCAAAAGTCGACGTAAAATTTAAATGAAATGTCGATCATAGTAAGGCCAAAAATTAATGGAAAAAGTCGATTTTTTCCATGTTTTAAGATGCAGTTTTCATAGAATCTTTAATGGAGCCCTAAAATATTGTAAAAGTGAATCAAATTCATGAAATGATATATACCAACATTAAATACTATGCAAATTTTAGCTTAAAAATCGCATCATTTAGTCTATTTTTACATTTAGAAATGAAAATGGGAGTATAAATTAGGATGTATACGGTTGAATTTTTTTCAAAATATATAACTGGAATTAGTAATTTTTGGCTGAAATATGCTTTAGTTTATTGTTTTGTACAACATATTGCGAAAACTAGTCAAAAATCGTTAAAAATTTTCAGTAAAATTAGTTCCTAATGAAATGAAAATTTTGTACCAAAAAGTGATTTTCTCCGTGTTTTGAGCACTTTTGTGCATTTTTCTTTTGATGAAACATGAACTTATCTTTTTCAATATTTTTCAATTCTATACTAAATATATTTAGGTCGGAGAGGGCGCAAAACAATTTAACTTTAAGATCACATGGCTCTAAATCTTACGCGTATCGCGTCCACCTCAAGACTGAAAACCGTTTAGGGTAGTCCACTCTCAAAGCCTATTCAGTATTACCAACCCTACCCATTTTAAACAATTAGTTTCATAATTATTAGTAAATGATTTACATTAAACATTATCTTATTTAATTAAACAAAATTTAATATTCTTAACTAAGCATTACTACACTGTTTTCAACAATATAATGCCAAAGTAATTCAAAAGAAATCGACGTAAAATTTCACTGAAATTGTAGCTTAAAAATCGCATCATTTAGCCTATTTTTAGGTTTAAAAATGAAAATTTGACTATAAATTAGGCTCTATACGGTTGAATTTGTTTCAAATATTTAACTGGAATTAGCAATTTTTGACTATAATATGCTTTAGTTTATGATTTTGTACAATATATACCGAAAACTAGACAAAAATCGTCCAAAAATGTCACTAAAATTCGATTCTAATGAAATGAAAATTTTGTACCAAAAAGTGATTTTCTCCGTGTTTTGAGCACTTTTTGTGCATTTTTCTTCTGATAAATCATCGACTTATCTTTTTCAAATTTTTCATTCGAATAAGAAACTGTTGATAAAAAACTGCTTTATCTTACTGTTTTCAACTATATAATGCCAAAGTAATTCAAAAATCGACGTAAAATTTCATTGGAATGTCGATGATACTAAGGCAAAAAATTTATTGAAAAATTCGATTTTTTCCATGTTTTAAGATCCAATTTTTAGACAATCTTTAATGTAGCCCTAAATATTGTAAAAGTGAATGAAATTCATTAATGATATATACCAACAGTAAATACTATGCAAATTGTAGCTTAAAAATCGCATCATTTAGCCTATTTTTAGGTTTAAAATGAAAATTTGACTATAAATTAGGCTCTATAACATATTATAGCATATTATTTCGTAAATAAATTATCTCGTAAGTGCCATGTACGTTGTATTATATTTCTAAACATCTTAATTGTCTATTAATATGAACACTGTAAAAACAAAACAAAGTTATAGTAACTGTTTAATTGTAATTAACTGTAATACTTTAATTTAATATAACGTAATGTACTTTAATGAAACTGTAATTAATAATAACTTGTAATGTACTTCAATGAAATTGTAATTAAATGTAATGATTTAATTTATAATGTAAGAATGTACTTTAATAGAACTGTAATGAACAATCATAAGCGAATGGGAAGTAATCCATAATTGTAATCGTAATTGTAATGAACCAAAATTAATACGTACTCAGTCGTGTACTTAATTTGTACTTATGTGTACTATTACGAAATGATATCGCCTTCATAAATGTAGACTCGGCGAAAAATACAAATTAGTTTTTATTTTTATTTTTTTTAGTTGAAATCTTTCAAACCATCTGATCATGTTTTAAAAAGGGGGGAAATTTAACCTTCAACTGACCTCCCAAAACATTTAAGTTTATATTATACATGTACTTGTAAAATTAAAGCACTTCTTCATTGGACTTCTTCATTAGACTTCTTCATTAGACTTCAGATTAAGCACTTCATTCGAGAACTTCATTACGAGACTCTTCTTTGGACTGCAGCCTCGCTGCGGGGAAGGGCAGAGCCCCCTTGCCCCTTAACAAGAAACGCCTCGTCTATACGAGACACCCCAGACCCATAGCCAGGATAAGAAGAAGAAGAAGATATGGGGTCTAACATTTGGCGACCCTGCCCCAGGATAAGAAGAAGATTATTTTAAGAAGAAGATTATTTTAAGAAGAGGCCACTCTTTGGCCAAGATAGAAATTACCCTGCATCAGGATAAAACCATTTGACCGGCATGTCACGACTTCTTGTTCGTAACATCCACCCTTGAACCGGTGTGTCACGACTCCAAGTTCTCCACGCCTAGTTTTCATCCAAGAAGAAGTAGCCAGGGAGACGTCTTGAGGACACGTCTCAAGGATTTCCCATAGAAAATTTTGTTAAGTACAGTTTGTTTTTTTAAGTAATTTATAAACACTTGAAAAGTCAGTATTATAACAGTTAATATTTAGTATGGAGCCAGAATTAACACAAAACACGGTGAACACTTCAGACACCAGTGATACATTTGTCTTTATTGAAACAGTAATTTCAAGAAAGTTAATTTCAAAGAGAGTTAATTTCAAAGAGAGTTAATTGTAACAGAGTTAATTGTAACAGAGAGTTAATTGTAACAGAGTTAATTGTAACAGAGAGTTAATTTCAAGAGAGTTAATTTCAAGAGAGTTATTTTCACTGTTATATTCAGTATAGAATAATTTTATTTTATGTACCTTCCCGTACATTCGAGATGAAATATTGTTTACTTTTTTTATTTTTGTTTGCAAATTTTTTTCAAATTATTGAATTGACTTGCAAATTAAGAGAGAGAGAGTTTAGAGAGAGTTTATAGAGTTATAGAGTTACTTGAAGCAGTTTCAAGTTCCATTTTCAGTTTTCAGACAGTTTCAGTTGGTTGTAACCAAAAGGGACAACCAAACCCCAGAGATTTATAAGATACTTGAAGTAATTTTGAAGTCATTTTTTGAAGTCATTTTTTTGAAGTCATATTTTGAAGTCATTTTTGAAGTCATTTTTGAAGTCCGAAGGTTGCACCAAGAGGGTCAACCAAAACAGAGGTTAATCGTCTCCACTTGATAAAGATCAAGTGCAGTCATTTTCCATTTTCAGTTAATCTTCACTTGACAAGGGTTCAAGTTAGACAGTTTAAGTTTCAAGATAATTGATAAGCGTTCAAGTTGGACAGTTTAAGTTTCAGATACTTGACAAGCGTTCAAGTTAGACAGTTTAAGTTTCAGAATACTTGACAAGCGTTCAAGTTAGACAGTTTAAGTTTCAGAATACTTGACAAGCGTTCAAGTTAGACACTTAAGTTTCATTTTCAGTTTCAGAATACTTGATAGAGTTGAAGTCAGTTTTATTTGAAGTCAGAAGTTTTATTTGAAGTCAGAGAGTTTTATTTGAAGTTAGAGAGTTCAAGTCAAAGTTAGTTTTAAGTCGAAGTTAGTTTTTAAGTCGAAGTTAGTTTTCAAGTCCCAAGTTTTCAATGCAGTCAATTGAATTCAACCTTTTTTTGTTGTTCAAGAGAATTTAATTCAACCTTTTTTTTGTTGTAAAAGAGAATTAAATTCAACCTGAATTAACCCGTTTGTGTCTTTAGTTTAACTTTTTTTTTGTTTAAAGGAAATTGACCGATTTGTCTTTTTCATGCCATTGTTACGTATATAAATATATAGTTATGTAATTCATTATTTGTAACCAAAATAGTTTTTACAATTGTTTGTAACGATTTTGGTAATTATTGTAATGTATATGAGGAACATGCCATCCCTCCGTTTGTTGAACTCTTTTAATTTTTTGTTCTAAGTAGTGTGACAAGCAATCTTTTTTAAAAAGAAAGAGCAAAGTGCTCACGAAAGATGTAATTGTCAATTTCAGACTTATACCCCCCGCTTAGTCACTCAATTCCCCCGAATGTCGTACTACAAACTTTGTCTTTTAAGTTTATTTTATTTTCATACCCCCAACCCCAGTTGAACCCAGTGACAACCGGAGAAATGGTTCAACCATGGTTAATTCCTCTTTAGTACTATGGAACATAACCTCCGTTTATGTTAAGTTGTGTTTTTTTATTTTTAAGAATATTATATGCTTAGTTTATTATAGTTTATCATTGATTTCTATTTCCAAACTTTATATTTTTATATTTTTTTTAATTCGATTAATACTGAGTAATTGTCGTAGTCGAATTTAATTGTGTCGAAATTCAATTTTAAAACCGTGAGAGTTACTGTCATTACTCGTAAGGTCTTCTAAGTACGTCTTTTTTTATTACTTAATTCGTGTAACTGATTAAATTAAATACTTAAATACTACCTTGAACTTAAAGGATTTTATAGTAATAATAATAATAATAATAATAATAATAATAATAATGACAATAATTGACTTAAACTTAAAAGATTTTATAACCCTAAACCCATCTTAAATTATTATACATTATTTTTAAACTTTGTTCATTCAAAAACCTTCCAAATCCCTACACATACACACGCATGTATGCGCACTATATATATATATATATATATATACAAACCTTATGCTAAAATCATTGGATGTCACAATAAACTATTTCATAGCGTGTAAGTGCTAACTATGCTATTTATATAGTCCTAAGCATTTTTGCTTACTATATATAAATTCTCGCTCATGCATTTATTCAGTTACTTGAGCAATCCTATCAGCTAATCTGTCCCTCGAAATTGTAAAATACACACTTTGCACCTAATACACCAAAATACACACTTGACCACAGGTGTATACATCATCCATTACATATCGAAAACTAGACAAAAATCGTTAAAAAATTTCACTAAAATTCGATCTTAATGAAATGAAAATTTTGTACCAAAAAGTGATTTTCTCCGTGTTTTGAGCACTTTTTGTGCATTTTTCTTTGATGAAACATGAACTTATCTTTTTCAATATTTTTCAATTCTATACTAAATATATTTAGGTCGGAGAGGGCGCAAAACAATTTAACTTTAAGATCACATGGCTCTAAATCTTACGCGTATCGCGTCCACCTCAAGACTGAAAACCGTTTAGGGTAGTCCACTCTCAAAGCCTATTCAGTATTACCAACCCTACCCATTTTAAACAATTAGTTTCATAATTATTAGTAAATGATTTACATTAAACATTATCTTATTTAATTAAACAAAATTTAATATTCTTAACTAAGCATTACTACATTGTTTTCAACAATATAATGCCAAAGTAATTCAAAAGTCGACGTAAAATTTCACTGAAATTGTAGCTTAAAAATCGCATCATTTAGCCTATTTTTAGGTTTAAAAATGAAAATTTGACTATAAATTAGGCTCTATACGGTTGAATTTGTTTCAAAATATTTAACTGGAATTAGCAATTTTTGACTATAATATGCTTTAGTTTATGATTTTGTACAATATATACCGAAAACTAGACAAAAATCGTCCAAAAATGTCACTAAAATTCGATTCTAATGAAATGAAAATTTTGTACCAAAAAGTGATTTTCTCCGTGTTTTGAGCACTTTTTGTGCATTTTTCTTCTGATAAATCATCGACTTATCTTTTTCAATATTTTTCATTCGAATAAGAAACTGTTGATAAAAAACTGCTTTATCTTACTGTTTTCAACTATATAATGCCAAAGTAATTCAAAAATCGACGTAAAATTTCATTGGAATGTCGATGATACTAAGGCAAAAAATTTATTGAAAAATTCGATTTTTTCCATGTTTTAAGATCCAATTTTTAGACAATCTTTAATGTAGCCCTAAAATATTGTAAAAGTGAATGAAATTCATTAAATGATATATACCAACAGTAAATACTATGCAAATTGTAGCTTAAAAATCGCATCATTTAGCCTATTTTTAGGTTTAAAAATGAAAATTTGACTATAAATTAGGCTCTATACGGTTGAATTTTTTTCAAAATATTTAACTGGAATTAGCAATTTTTGGCTATAATATGCTTTAGTTTATGATTTTGTACAATATATACCGAAAACTAGAAACAATCGTCCAAAAATGTCACTAAAATTTGATTCTAATGAAATGAAAATTTTGTACCAAAAAGTGATTTTCTCCGTGTTTTGAGCACTTTTTGTACATTTTTCTTATGATGAAACATGAACTTATCTTTTTCAATATTTTTCAATTCTATTAGCAACTATTGATAAAAAACTGCTTTATCTTACTGTTTTCAACAATATAATGCCAAAGTAATTCAAAAGTCGATGTAAAATTTCACTGAAATTGTAGCTTAAAAATCGCATCATTTAGCCTATTTTTAGGTTTAAAAATGAAAATTTGACTATAAATTAGGCTCTATACGGTTGAATTTGTTTCAAAATATTTAACTGGAATTAGCAATTTTTGACTATAATATGCTTTAGTTTATGATTTTGTACAATATATACCGAAAACTAGACAAAAATCGTCCAAAAATGTCACTAAAATTCGATTCTAATGAAATGAAAATTTTGTACCAAAAAGTGATTTTCTCCGTGTTTTGAGCACTTTTTGTGCATTTTTCTTCTGATAAATCATCGACTTATCTTTTTCAATATTTTTCATTCGAATAAGAAACTGTTGATAAAAAACTGCTTTATCTTACTGTTTTCAACTATATAATGCCAAAGTAATTCAAAAATCGACGTAAAATTTCATTGGAATGTCGATGATACTAAGGCAAAAAATTTATTGAAAAATTCGATTTTTTCCATGTTTTAAGATCCAATTTTTAGACAATCTTTAATGTAGCCCTAAAATATTGTAAAAGTGAATGAAATTCATTAAATGATATATACCAACAGTAAATACTATGCAAATTGTAGCTTAAAAATCGCATCATTTAGCCTATTTTTAGGTTTAAAAATGAAAATTTGACTATAAATTAGGCTCTATACGGTTGAATTTTTTTCAAAATATTTAACTGGAATTAGCAATTTTTGGCTATAATATGCTTTAGTTTATGATTTTGTACAATATATACCGAAAACTAGAAACAATCGTCCAAAAATGTCACTAAAATTTGATTCTAATGAAATGAAAATTTTGTACCAAAAAGTGATTTTCTCCGTGTTTTGAGCACTTTTTGTACATTTTTCTTATGATGAAACATGAACTTATCTTTTTCAATATTTTTCAATTCTATTAGCAACTATTGATAAAAAACTGCTTTATCTTACTGTTTTCAACAATATAATGCCAAAGTAATTCAAAAGTCGATGTAAAATTTCACTGAAATTGTAGCTTAAAAATCGCATCATTTAGCCTATTTTTAGGTTTAAAAATGAAAATTTGACTATAAATTAGGCTCTATACGGTTGAATTTTTTCAAAATATTTAACTGGAATTAGCAATTTTTGACTATAATATGCTTTAGTTTATGATTTTGTACAATATATACCGAAAACTAGACAAAAATCGTCCAAAAATGTCACTAAAATTCGATTCTAATGAAATGAAAATTTTGTACCAAAAAGTGATTTTCTCCGTGTTTTGAGCACTTTTTGTGCATTTTTCTTCTGATAAATCATCGACTTATCTTTTTCAATATTTTTCATTCGAATAAGAAACTGTTGATAAAAAACTGCTTTATCTTACTGTTTTCAACTATATAATGCCAAAGTAATTCAAAAATCGACGTAAAATTTCATTGGAATGTCGATGATACTAAGGCAAAAAATTTATTGAAAAATTCGATTTTTTCCATGTTTTAAGATCCAATTTTTAGACAATCTTTAATGTAGCCCTAAAATATTGTAAAAGTGAATGAAATTCATTAAATGATATATACCAACAGTAAATACTATGCAAATTGTAGCTTAAAAATCGCATCATTTAGCCTATTTTTAGGTTTAAAAATGAAAATTTGACTATAAATTAGGCTCTATAACATATTATAGCATATTATTTCGTAAATAAATTATCTCGTAAGTGCCATGTACGTTGTATTATATTTCTAAACATCTTAATTGTCTATTAATATGAAACACTGTAAAAACAAAACAAAGTTATAGTAACTGTTTAATTGTAATTAACTGTAATACTTTAATTTAATATAACGTAATGTACTTTAATGAAACTGTAATTAATAATAACTTGTAATGTACTTCAATGAAATTGTAATTAAATGTAATGATTTAATTTATAATGTAAGAATGTACTTTAATAGAACTGTAATGAACAATCATAAGCGAATGGGAAGTAATCCATAATTGTAATCGTAATTGTAATGAACCAAAATTAATACGTACTCAGTCGTGTACTTAATTTGTACTTATGTGTACTATTACGAAATGATATCGCCTTCATAAATGTAGACTCGGCGAAAAATACAAATTAGTTTTTATTTTTATTTTTTTTAGTTGAAATCTTTCAAACCATCTGATCATGTGTTTAAAAAGGGGGGAAATTTAACCTTCAACTGACCTCCCCAAAACATTTAAGTTTATATTATACATGTACTTGTAAAATTAAAGCACTTCTTCATTGGACTTCTTCATTAGACTTCTTCATTAGACTTCAGATTAAGCACTTCATTCGAGAACTTCATTACGAGACTCTTCTTTGGACTGCAGCCTCGCTGCGGGGGAAGGGGCAGAGCCCCCTTGCCCCTTAACAAGAACGCCTCGTCTATACGAGACACCCCAGACCCATAGCCAGGATAAGAAGAAGAAGAAGATATGGGGTCTAACATTTGGCGACCCTGCCCCAGGATAAGAAGAAGATTATTTTAAGAAGAAGATTATTTTAAGAAGAGGCCACTCTTTGGCCAAGATAGAAATTACCCTGCATCAGGATAAAACCATTTGACCGGCATGTCACGACTTCTTGTTCGTAACATCCACCCTTGAACCGGTGTGTCACGACTCCAAGTTCTCCACGCCTAGTTTTCATCCAAGAAGAAGTAGCCAGGGAGACGTCTTGAGGACACGTCTCAAGGATTTCCCCATAGAAAATTTTGTTAAGTACAGTTTGTTTTTTTAAGTAATTTATAAACACTTGAAAAGTCAGTATTATAACAGTTAATATTTAGTATGGAGCCAGAATTAACACAAAACACGGTGAACACTTCAGACACCAGTGATACATTTGTCTTTATTGAAACAGTAATTTCAAGAAAGTTAATTTCAAAGAGAGTTAATTTCAAAGAGAGTTAATTGTAACAGAGTTAATTGTAACAGAGAGTTAATTGTAACAGAGTTAATTGTAACAGAGAGTTAATTTCAAGAGAGTTAATTTCAAGAGAGTTATTTTCACTGTTATATTCAGTATAGAATAATTTTATTTTATGTACCTTCCCGTACATTCGAGATGAAATATTGTTTACATTTTTTTATTTTTGTTTGCAAATTTTTTTCAAATTATTGAATTGACTTGCAAATTAAGAGAGAGAGAGTTTAGAGAGAGTTTATAGAGTTATAGAGTTACTTGAAGCAGTTTCAAGTTCCATTTTCAGTTTTCAGACAGTTTCAGTTGGTTGTAACCAAAAGGGACAACCAAACCCCAGAGATTTATAAGATACTTGAAGTAATTTTGAAGTCATTTTTTTGAAGTCATTTTTTTGAAGTCATATTTTGAAGTCATTTTTTGAAGTCATTTTTTGAAGTCCGAAGGTTGCACCAAGAGGGTCAACCAAAACAGAGGTTAATCGTCTCCACTTGATAAAGATCAAGTGCAGTCATTTTCCATTTTCAGTTAATCTTCACTTGACAAGGGTTCAAGTTAGACAGTTTAAGTTTCAAGATAATTGATAAGCGTTCAAGTTGGACAGTTTAAGTTTCAAGATACTTGACAAGCGTTCAAGTTAGACAGTTTAAGTTTCAGAATACTTGACAAGCGTTCAAGTTAGACAGTTTAAGTTTCAGAATACTTGACAAGCGTTCAAGTTAGACACTTAAGTTTCATTTTCAGTTTCAGAATACTTGATAGAGTTGAAGTCAGTTTTATTTGAAGTCAGAGAGTTTTATTTGAAGTCAGAGAGTTTTATTTGAAGTTAGAGAGTTCAAGTCAAAGTTAGTTTTTAAGTCGAAGTTAGTTTTTAAGTCGAAGTTAGTTTTCAAGTCCCAAGTTTTCAATGCAGTCAATTGAATTCAACCTTTTTTTGTTGTTCAAGAGAATTTAATTCAACCTTTTTTTTGTTGTAAAAGAGAATTAAATTCAACCTGAATTAACCCGTTTGTGTCTTTAGTTTAACTTTTTTTTTGTTTAAAGGAAATTGACCGATTTGTCTTTTTCATGCCATTGTTACGTATATAAATATATAGTTATGTAATTCATTATTTGTAACCAAAATAGTTTTTACAATTGTTTGTAACGATTTTGGTAATTATTGTAATGTATATGAGGAACATGCCATCCCTCCGTTTGTTGAACTCTTTTAATTTTTTGTTCTAAGTAGTGTGACAAGCAATCTTTTTTAAAAAGAAAGAGCAAAGTGCTCACGAAAGATGTAATTGTCAATTTCAGACTTATACCCCCCGCTTAGTCACTCAATTCCCCCGAATGTCGTACTACAAACTTTGTCTTTTAAGTTTATTTTATTTTCATACCCCCAACCCCAGTTGAACCCAGTGACAACCGGAGAAATGGTTCAACCATGGTTAATTCCTCTTTAGTACTATGGAACATAACCTCCGTTTATGTTAAGTTGTGTTTTTTTATTTTTAAGAATATTATATGCTTAGTTTATTATAGTTTATCATTGATTTCTATTTCCAAACTTTATATATTTTATATTTTTTTTAATTCGATTAATACTGAGTAATTGTCGTAGTCGAATTTAATTGTGTCGAAATTCAATTTTAAAACCGTGAGAGTTACTGTCATTACTCGTAAGGTCTTCTAAGTACGTCTTTTTTTATTACTTAATTCGTGTAACTGATTAAATTAAATACTTAAATACTACCTTGAACTTAAAGGATTTTATAGTAATAATAATAATAATAATAATAATAATAATAATAATGACAATAATTGACTTAAACTTAAAAGATTTTATAACCCTAAACCCATCTTAAATTATTATACATTATTTTTAAACTTTGTTCATTCAAAAACCTTCCAAATCCCTACACATACACACGCATGTATGCGCACTATATATATATATATATATATATACAAACCTTATGCTAAAATCATTGGATGTCACAATAAACTATTTCATAGCGTGTAAGTGCTAACTATGCTATTTATATAGTCCTAAGCATTTTTGCTTACTATATATAAATTCTCGCTCATGCATTTATTCAGTTACTTGAGCAATCCTATCAGCTAATCTGTCCCTCGAAATTGTAAAATACACACTTTGCACCTAATACACCAAAATACACACTTGACCACAGGTGTATACATCATCCATTACATATCGAAAACTAGACAAAAATCGTTAAAAAATTTCACTAAAATTCGATCTTAATGAAATGAAAATTTTGTACCAAAAAGTGATTTTCTCCGTGTTTTGAGCACTTTTTGTGCATTTTTCTTCTGATAAAACATGAACTTATCTTTCTCAATATTTTTCATTCGAATAAGAAACTATTGATAAAAAACTGCTTTATCTTACTGTTTTCAACAATATAATGCCAAAGTAATTCAAAGTCGACGTAAAATTAAATGAAATGTCGATCATAGTAAGGCCAAAAATTAATGGAAAAAGTCGATTTTTTCCATGTTTTAAGATGCAGTTTTCATAGAATCTTTAATGGAGCCCTAAAATATTGTAAAAGTGAATCAAATTCATGAAATGATATATACCAACATTAAATACTATGCAAATTTTAGCTTAAAAATCGCATCATTTAGTCTATTTTTACATTTAGAAATGAAAATGGGAGTATAAATTAGGATGTATACGGTTGAATTTTTTTCAAAATATATAACTGGAATTAGTAATTTTGGCTGAAATATGCTTTAGTTTATTGTTTTGTACAACATATTGCGAAAACTAGTCAAAAATCGTTAAAAATTTTCAGTAAAATTAGTTCCTAATGAAATGAAAATTTTGTATCAAAAAGTGATTTTCTCCGTGTTTTGAGCACTTTGTGCATTTTTCTTTTGATGAAACATGAACTTATCTTTTTCAATATTTTTCAATTCTATACTAAATATATTTAGGTCGGAGAGGGCGCAAAACAATTTAACTTTAAGATCACATGGCTCTAAATCTTACGCGTATCGCGTCCACCTCAAGACTGAAAACCGTTTAGGGTAGTCCACTCTCAAAGCCTATTCAGTATTACCAACCCTACCCATTTTAAACAATTAGTTTCATAATTATTAGTAAATGATTTACATTAAACATTATCTTATTTAATTAAACAAAATTTAATATTCTTAACTAAGCATTACTACACTGTTTTCAACAATATAATGCCAAAGTAATTCAAAAGTCGACGTAAAATTTCACTGAAATTGTAGCTTAAAAATCGCATCATTTAGCCTATTTTTAGGTTTAAAAATGAAAATTTGACTATAAATTAGGCTCTATACGGTTGAATTTGTTTCAAAATATTTAACTGGAATTAGCAATTTTTGACTATAATATGCTTTAGTTTATGATTTTGTACAATATATACCGAAAACTAGACAAAAATCGTCCAAAAATGTCACTAAAATTCGATTCTAATGAAATGAAAATTTTGTACCAAAAAGTGATTTTCTCCGTGTTTTGAGCACTTTTTGTGCATTTTTCTTCTGATAAATCATCGACTTATCTTTTTCAATATTTTTCATTCGAATAAGAAACTGTTGATAAAAAACTGCTTTATCTTACTGTTTTCAACTATATAATGCCAAAGTAATTCAAAAATCGACGTAAAATTTCATTGGAATGTCGATGATACTAAGGCAAAAAATTTATTGAAAAATTCGATTTTTTCCATGTTTTAAGATCCAATTTTTAGACAATCTTTAATGTAGCCCTAAAATATTGTAAAAGTGAATGAAATTCATTAAATGATATATACCAACAGTAAATACTATGCAAATTGTAGCTTAAAAATCGCATCATTTAGCCTATTTTTAGGTTTAAAAATGAAAATTTGACTATAAATTAGGCTCTATAACATATTATAGCATATTATTTCGTAAATAAATTATCTCGTAAGTGCCATGTACGTTGTATTATATTTCTAAACATCTTAATTGTCTATTAATATGAAACACTGTAAAAACAAAACAAAGTTATAGTAACTGTTTAATTGTAATTAACTGTAATACTTTAATTTAATATAACGTAATGTACTTTAATGAAACTGTAATTAATAATAACTTGTAATGTACTTCAATGAAATTGTAATTAAATGTAATGATTTAATTTATAATGTAAGAATGTACTTTAATAGAACTGTAATGAACAATCATAAGCGAATGGGAAGTAATCCATAATTGTAATCGTAATTGTAATGAACCAAAATTAATACGTACTCAGTCGTGTACTTAATTTGTACTTATGTGTACTATTACGAAATGATATCGCCTTCATAAATGTAGACTCGGCGAAAAATACAAATTAGTTTTTATTTTTATTTTTTTTAGTTGAAATCTTTCAAACCATCTGATCATGTGTTTAAAAAGGGGGGAAATTTAACCTTCAACTGACCTCCCCAAAACATTTAAGTTTATATTATACATGTACTTGTAAAATTAAAGCACTTCTTCATTGGACTTCTTCATTAGACTTCTTCATTAGACTTCAGATTAAGCACTTCATTCGAGAACTTCATTACGAGACTCTTCTTTGGACTGCAGCCTCGCTGCGGGGGAAGGGGCAGAGCCCCCTTGCCCCTTAACAAGAACGCCTCGTCTATACGAGACACCCCAGACCCATAGCCAGGATAAGAAGAAGAAGAAGATATGGGGTCTAACATTTGGCGACCCTGCCCCAGGATAAGAAGAAGATTATTTTAAGAAGAAGATTATTTTAAGAAGAGGCCACTCTTTGGCCAAGATAGAAATTACCCTGCATCAGGATAAAACCATTTGACCGGCATGTCACGACTTCTTGTTCGTAACATCCACCCTTGAACCGGTGTGTCACGACTCCAAGTTCTCCACGCCTAGTTTTCATCCAAGAAGAAGTAGCCAGGGAGACGTCTTGAGGACACGTCTCAAGGATTTCCCCATAGAAAATTTTGTTAAGTACAGTTTGTTTTTTTAAGTAATTTATAAACACTTGAAAAGTCAGTATTATAACAGTTAATATTTAGTATGGAGCCAGAATTAACACAAAACACGGTGAACACTTCAGACACCAGTGATACATTTGTCTTTATTGAAACAGTAATTTCAAGAAAGTTAATTTCAAAGAGAGTTAATTTCAAAGAGAGTTAATTGTAACAGAGTTAATTGTAACAGAGAGTTAATTGTAACAGAGTTAATTGTAACAGAGAGTTAATTTCAAGAGAGTTAATTTCAAGAGAGTTATTTTCACTGTTATATTCAGTATAGAATAATTTTTTTTATGTACCTTCCCGTACATTCGAGATGAAATATTGTTTACATTTTTTTATTTTTGTTTGCAAATTTTTTTCAAATTATTGAATTGACTTGCAAATTAAGAGAGAGAGAGTTTAGAGAGAGTTTATAGAGTTATAGAGTTACTTGAAGCAGTTTCAAGTTCCATTTTCAGTTTTCAGACAGTTTCAGTTGGTTGTAACCAAAAGGGACAACCAAACCCCAGAGATTTATAAGATACTTGAAGTAATTTTGAAGTCATTTTTTTGAAGTCATTTTTTTGAAGTCATATTTTGAAGTCATTTTTTGAAGTCATTTTTGAAGTCCGAAGGTTGCACCAAGAGGGTCAACCAAAACAGAGGTTAATCGTCTCCACTTGATAAAGATCAAGTGCAGTCATTTTCCATTTTCAGTTAATCTTCACTTGACAAGGGTTCAAGTTAGACAGTTTAAGTTTCAAGATAATTGATAAGCGTTCAAGTTGGACAGTTTAAGTTTCAAGATACTTGACAAGCGTTCAAGTTAGACAGTTTAAGTTTCAGAATACTTGACAAGCGTTCAAGTTAGACAGTTTAAGTTTCAGAATACTTGACAAGCGTTCAAGTTAGACACTTAAGTTTCATTTTCAGTTTCAGAATACTTGATAGAGTTGAAGTCAGTTTTATTTGAAGTCAGAAGTTTTATTTGAAGTCAGAGAGTTTTATTTGAAGTTAGAGAGTTCAAGTCAAAGTTAGTTTTTAAGTCGAAGTTAGTTTTTAAGTCGAAGTTAGTTTTCAAGTCCCAAGTTTTCAATGCAGTCAATTGAATTCAACCTTTTTTTGTTGTTCAAGAGAATTTAATTCAACCTTTTTTTGTTGTAAAAGAGAATTAAATTCAACCTGAATTAACCCGTTTGTGTCTTTAGTTTAACTTTTTTTTTGTTTAAAGGAAATTGACCGATTTGTCTTTTTCATGCCATTGTTACGTATATAAATATATAGTTATGTAATTCATTATTTGTAACCAAAATAGTTTTTACAATTGTTTGTAACGATTTTGGTAATTATTGTAATGTATATGAGGAACATGCCATCCCTCCGTTTGTTGAACTCTTTTAATTTTTTGTTCTAAGTAGTGTGACAAGCAATCTTTTTTAAAAAGAAAGAGCAAAGTGCTCACGAAAGATGTAATTGTCAATTTCAGACTTATACCCCCCGCTTAGTCACTCAATTCCCCCGAATGTCGTACTACAAACTTTGTCTTTTAAGTTTATTTTATTTTCATACCCCCAACCCCAGTTGAACCCAGTGACAACCGGAGAAATGGTTCAACCATGGTTAATTCCTCTTTAGTACTATGGAACATAACCTCCGTTTATGTTAAGTTGGTTTTTTTATTTTTAAGAATATTATATGCTTAGTTTATTATAGTTTATCATTGATTTCTATTTCCAAACTTTATATATTTATATTTTTTTTTAATTCGATTAATACTGAGTAATTGTCGTAGTCGAATTTAATTGTGTCGAAATTCAATTTTAAAACCGTGAGAGTTACTGTCATTACTCGTAAGGTCTTCTAAGTACGTCTTTTTTTATTACTTAATTCGTGTAACTGATTAAATTAATACTTAAATACTACCTTGAACTTAAAAGGATTTTATAGTAATAATAATAATAATAATAATAATAATAATAATAATGACAATAATTGACTTAAACTTAAAAGATTTTATAACCCTAAACCCATCTTAAATTATTATACATTATTTTTAAACTTTGTTCATTCAAAAACCTTCCAAATCCCTACACATACACACGCATGTATGCGCACTATATATATATATATATATATATATACAAACCTTATGCTAAAATCATTGGATGTCACACAATAAACTATTTCATAGCGTGTAAGTGCTAACTATGCTATTTATATAGTCCTAAGCATTTTTGCTTACTATATATAAATTCTCGCTCATGCATTTATTCAGTTACTTGAGCAATCCTATCAGCTAATCTGTCCCTCGAAATTGTAAAATACACACTTTGCACCTAATACACCAAAATACACACTTGACCACAGGTGTATACATCATCCATTACATATCGAAAACTAGACAAAAATCGTTAAAAAATTTCACTAAAATTCGATCTTAATGAAATGAAAATTTTGTACCAAAAAGTGATTTTCTCCGTGTTTTGAGCACTTTTTGTGCATTTTTCTTTTGATGAAACATGAACTTATCTTTTTCAATATTTTTCAATTCTATACTAAATATATTTAGGTCGGAGAGGGCGCAAAACAATTTAACTTTAAGATCACATGGCTCTAAATCTTACGCGTATCGCGTCCACCTCAAGACTGAAAACCGTTTAGGGTAGTCCACTCTCAAAGCCTATTCAGTATTACCAACCCTACCCATTTTAAACAATTAGTTTCATAATTATTAGTAAATGATTTACATTAAACATTATCTTATTTAATTAAACAAAATTTAATATTCTTAACTAAGCATTACTACATTGTTTTCAACAATATAATGCCAAAGTAATTCAAAAGTCGACGTAAAATTTCACTGAAATTGTAGCTTAAAAATCGCATCATTTAGCCTATTTTTAGGTTTAAAAATGAAAATTTGACTATAAATTAGGCTCTATACGGTTGAATTTGTTTCAAAATATTTAACTGGAATTAGCAATTTTTGACTATAATATGCTTTAGTTTATGATTTTGTACAATATATACCGAAAACTAGACAAAAATCGTCCAAAAATGTCACTAAAATTCGATTCTAATGAAATGAAAATTTTGTACCAAAAAGTGATTTTCTCCGTGTTTTGAGCACTTTTTGTGCATTTTTCTTCTGATAAATCATCGACTTATCTTTTTCAATATTTTTCATTCGAATAAGAAACTGTTGATAAAAAACTGCTTTATCTTACTGTTTTCAACTATATAATGCCAAAGTAATTCAAAAATCGACGTAAAATTTCATTGGAATGTCGATGATACTAAGGCAAAAAATTTATTGAAAAATTCGATTTTTTCCATGTTTTAAGATCCAATTTTTAGACAATCTTTAATGTAGCCCTAAAATATTGTAAAAGTGAATGAAATTCATTAAATGATATATACCAACAGTAAATACTATGCAAATTGTAGCTTAAAAATCGCATCATTTAGCCTATTTTTAGGTTTAAAAATGAAAATTTGACTATAAATTAGGCTCTATACGGTTGAATTTTTTTCAAAATATTTAACTGGAATTAGCAATTTTTGGCTATAATATGCTTTAGTTTATGATTTTGTACAATATATACCGAAAACTAGAAACAATCGTCCAAAAATGTCACTAAAATTTGATTCTAATGAAATGAAAATTTTGTACCAAAAAGTGATTTTCTCCGTGTTTTGAGCACTTTTTGTACATTTTTCTTATGATGAAACATGAACTTATCTTTTTCAATATTTTTCAATTCTATTAGCAACTATTGATAAAAAACTGCTTTATCTTACTGTTTTCAACAATATAATGCCAAAGTAATTCAAAAGTCGATGTAAAATTTCACTGAAATTGTAGCTTAAAAATCGCATCATTTAGCCTATTTTTAGGTTTAAAAATGAAAATTTGACTATAAATTAGGCTCTATACGGTTGAATTTGTTTCAAAATATTTAACTGGAATTAGCAATTTTTGACTATAATATGCTTTAGTTTATGATTTTGTACAATATATACCGAAAACTAGACAAAAATCGTCCAAAAATGTCACTAAAATTCGATTCTAATGAAATGAAAATTTTGTACCAAAAAGTGATTTTCTCCGTGTTTTGAGCACTTTTTGTGCATTTTTCTTCTGATAAATCATCGACTTATCTTTTTCAATATTTTTCATTCGAATAAGAAACTGTTGATAAAAAACTGCTTTATCTTACTGTTTTCAACTATATAATGCCAAAGTAATTCAAAAATCGACGTAAAATTTCATTGGAATGTCGATGATACTAAGGCAAAAAATTTATTGAAAAATTCGATTTTTTCCATGTTTTAAGATCCAATTTTTAGACAATCTTTAATGTAGCCCTAAAATATTGTAAAAGTGAATGAAATTCATTAAATGATATATACCAACAGTAAATACTATGCAAATTGTAGCTTAAAAATCGCATCATTTAGCCTATTTTTAGGTTTAAAAATGAAAATTTGACTATAAATTAGGCTCTATACGGTTGAATTTTTTTCAAAATATTTAACTGGAATTAGCAATTTTTGGCTATAATATGCTTTAGTTTATGATTTTGTACAATATATACCGAAAACTAGAAACAATCGTCCAAAAATGTCACTAAAATTTGATTCTAATGAAATGAAAATTTTGTACCAAAAAGTGATTTTCTCCGTGTTTTGAGCACTTTTTGTACATTTTTCTTATGATGAAACATGAACTTATCTTTTTCAATATTTTTCAATTCTATTAGCAACTATTGATAAAAAACTGCTTTATCTTACTGTTTTCAACAATATAATGCCAAAGTAATTCAAAAGTCGATGTAAAATTTCACTGAAATTGTAGCTTAAAAATCGCATCATTTAGCCTATTTTTAGGTTTAAAAATGAAAATTTGACTATAAATTAGGCTCTATACGGTTGAATTTTTTCAAAATATTTAACTGGAATTAGCAATTTTTGACTATAATATGCTTTAGTTTATGATTTTGTACAATATATACCGAAAACTAGACAAAAATCGTCCAAAAATGTCACTAAAATTCGATTCTAATGAAATGAAAATTTTGTACCAAAAAGTGATTTTCTCCGTGTTTTGAGCACTTTTTGTGCATTTTTCTTCTGATAAATCATCGACTTATCTTTTTCAATATTTTTCATTCGAATAAGAAACTGTTGATAAAAAACTGCTTTATCTTACTGTTTTCAACTATATAATGCCAAAGTAATTCAAAAATCGACGTAAAATTTCATTGGAATGTCGATGATACTAAGGCAAAAAATTTATTGAAAAATTCGATTTTTTCCATGTTTTAAGATCCAATTTTTAGACAATCTTTAATGTAGCCCTAAAATATTGTAAAAGTGAATGAAATTCATTAAATGATATATACCAACAGTAAATACTATGCAAATTGTAGCTTAAAAATCGCATCATTTAGCCTATTTTTAGGTTTAAAAATGAAAATTTGACTATAAATTAGGCTCTATAACATATTATAGCATATTATTTCGTAAATAAATTATCTCGTAAGTGCCATGTACGTTGTATTATATTTCTAAACATCTTAATTGTCTATTAATATGAAACACTGTAAAAACAAAACAAAGTTATAGTAACTGTTTAATTGTAATTAACTGTAATACTTTAATTTAATATAACGTAATGTACTTTAATGAAACTGTAATTAATAATAACTTGTAATGTACTTCAATGAAATTGTAATTAAATGTAATGATTTAATTTATAATGTAAGAATGTACTTTAATAGAACTGTAATGAACAATCATAAGCGAATGGGAAGTAATCCATAATTGTAATCGTAATTGTAATGAACCAAAATTAATACGTACTCAGTCGTGTACTTAATTTGTACTTATGTGTACTATTACGAAATGATATCGCCTTCATAAATGTAGACTCGGCGAAAAATACAAATTAGTTTTTATTTTTATTTTTTTTAGTTGAAATCTTTCAAACCATCTGATCATGTGTTTAAAAAGGGGGGAAATTTAACCTTCAACTGACCTCCCCAAAACATTTAAGTTTATATTATACATGTACTTGTAAAATTAAAGCACTTCTTCATTGGACTTCTTCATTAGACTTCTTCATTAGACTTCAGATTAAGCACTTCATTCGAGAACTTCATTACGAGACTCTTCTTTGGACTGCAGCCTCGCTGCGGGGGAAGGGGCAGAGCCCCCTTGCCCCTTAACAAGAACGCCTCGTCTATACGAGACACCCCAGACCCATAGCCAGGATAAGAAGAAGAAGAAGATATGGGGTCTAACATTTGGCGACCCTGCCCCAGGATAAGAAGAAGATTATTTTAAGAAGAAGATTATTTTAAGAAGAGGCCACTCTTTGGCCAAGATAGAAATTACCCTGCATCAGGATAAAACCATTTGACCGGCATGTCACGACTTCTTGTTCGTAACATCCACCCTTGAACCGGTGTGTCACGACTCCAAGTTCTCCACGCCTAGTTTTCATCCAAGAAGAAGTAGCCAGGGAGACGTCTTGAGGACACGTCTCAAGGATTTCCCCATAGAAAATTTTGTTAAGTACAGTTTGTTTTTTTAAGTAATTTATAAACACTTGAAAAGTCAGTATTATAACAGTTAATATTTAGTATGGAGCCAGAATTAACACAAAACACGGTGAACACTTCAGACACCAGTGATACATTTGTCTTTATTGAAACAGTAATTTCAAGAAAGTTAATTTCAAAGAGAGTTAATTTCAAAGAGAGTTAATTGTAACAGAGTTAATTGTAACAGAGAGTTAATTGTAACAGAGTTAATTGTAACAGAGAGTTAATTTCAAGAGAGTTAATTTCAAGAGAGTTATTTTCACTGTTATATTCAGTATAGAATAATTTTATTTTATGTACCTTCCCGTACATTCGAGATGAAATATTGTTTACATTTTTTTATTTTTGTTTGCAAATTTTTTTCAAATTATTGAATTGACTTGCAAATTAAGAGAGAGAGAGTTTAGAGAGAGTTTATAGAGTTATAGAGTTACTTGAAGCAGTTTCAAGTTCCATTTTCAGTTTTCAGACAGTTTCAGTTGGTTGTAACCAAAAGGGACAACCAAACCCCAGAGATTTATAAGATACTTGAAGTAATTTTGAAGTCATTTTTTTGAAGTCATTTTTTTGAAGTCATATTTTGAAGTCATTTTTTGAAGTCATTTTTTGAAGTCCGAAGGTTGCACCAAGAGGGTCAACCAAAACAGAGGTTAATCGTCTCCACTTGATAAAGATCAAGTGCAGTCATTTTCCATTTTCAGTTAATCTTCACTTGACAAGGGTTCAAGTTAGACAGTTTAAGTTTCAAGATAATTGATAAGCGTTCAAGTTGGACAGTTTAAGTTTCAAGATACTTGACAAGCGTTCAAGTTAGACAGTTTAAGTTTCAGAATACTTGACAAGCGTTCAAGTTAGACAGTTTAAGTTTCAGAATACTTGACAAGCGTTCAAGTTAGACACTTAAGTTTCATTTTCAGTTTCAGAATACTTGATAGAGTTGAAGTCAGTTTTATTTGAAGTCAGAGAGTTTTATTTGAAGTCAGAGAGTTTTATTTGAAGTTAGAGAGTTCAAGTCAAAGTTAGTTTTTAAGTCGAAGTTAGTTTTTAAGTCGAAGTTAGTTTTCAAGTCCCAAGTTTTCAATGCAGTCAATTGAATTCAACCTTTTTTTGTTGTTCAAGAGAATTTAATTCAACCTTTTTTTTGTTGTAAAAGAGAATTAAATTCAACCTGAATTAACCCGTTTGTGTCTTTAGTTTAACTTTTTTTTGTTTAAAGGAAATTGACCGATTTGTCTTTTTCATGCCATTGTTACGTATATAAATATATAGTTATGTAATTCATTATTTGTAACCAAAATAGTTTTACAATTGTTTGTAACGATTTTGGTAATTATTGTAATGTATATGAGGAACATGCCATCCCTCCGTTTGTTGAACTCTTTTAATTTTTTGTTCTAAGTAGTGTGACAAGCAATCTTTTTTAAAAAGAAAGAGCAAAGTGCTCACGAAAGATGTAATTGTCAATTTCAGACTTATACCCCCCGCTTAGTCACTCAATTCCCCCGAATGTCGTACTACAAACTTTGTCTTTTAAGTTTATTTTATTTTCATACCCCCAACCCCAGTTGAACCCAGTGACAACCGGAGAAATGGTTCAACCATGGTTAATTCCTCTTTAGTACTATGGAACATAACCTCCGTTTATGTTAAGTTGTGTTTTTTTATTTTTAAGAATATTATATGCTTAGTTTATTATAGTTTATCATTGATTTCTATTTCCAAACTTTATATATTTTATATTTTTTTTAATTCGATTAATACTGAGTAATTGTCGTAGTCGAATTTAATTGTGTCGAAATTCAATTTTAAAACCGTGAGAGTTACTGTCATTACTCGTAAGGTCTTCTAAGTACGTCTTTTTTTATTACTTAATTCGTGTAACTGATTAAATTAAATACTTAAATACTACCTTGAACTTAAAGGATTTTATAGTAATAATAATAATAAAATAATAATAATAATAATATAATACAATAATTGACTTAAACTTAAAAGATTTTATAACCCTAAACCCATCTTAAATTATTATACATTATTTTTAAACTTTGTTCATTCAAAAACCTTCCAAATCCCTACACATACACACGCATGTATGCGCACTATATATATATATATATATATATACAAACCTTATGCTAAAATCATTGGATGTCACAATAAACTATTTCATAGCGTGTAAGTGCTAACTATGCTATTTATATAGTCCTAAGCATTTTTGCTTACTATATAAAATTCTCGCTCATGCATTTATTCAGTTACTTGAGCAATCCTATCAGCTAATCTGTCCCTCGAAATTGTAAAATACACACTTTGCACCTAATACACCAAAATACACACTTGACCACAGGTGTATACATCATCCATTACATATCGAAAACTAGACAAAAATCGTTAAAAAATTTCACTAAAATTCGATCTTAATGAAATGAAAATTTTGTACCAAAAAGTGATTTTCTCCGTGTTTTGAGCACTTTTTGTGCATTTTTCTTCTGATAAAACATGAACTTATCTTTCTCAATATTTTCATTCGAATAAGAAACTATTGATAAAAAACTGCTTTATCTTACTGTTTTCAACAATATAATGCCAAAGTAATTCAAAAGTCGACGTAAAATTTAAATGAAATGTCGATCATAGTAAGGCCAAAAATTAATGGAAAAAGTCGATTTTTTCCATGTTTTAAGATGCAGTTTTCATAGAATCTTTAATGGAGCCCTAAAATATTGTAAAAGTGAATCAAATTCATGAAATGATATATACCAACATTAAATACTATGCAAATTTTAGCTTAAAAATCGCATCATTTAGTCTATTTTACATTTAGAAATGAAAATGGGAGTATAAATTAGGATGTATACGGTTGAATTTTTTTCAAAATATATAACTGGAATTAGTAATTTTTGGCTGAAATATGCTTTAGTTTATTGTTTTGTACAACATATTGCGAAAACTAGTCAAAAATCGTTAAAAATTTTCAGTAAAATTAGTTCCTAATGAAATGAAAATTTTGTACCAAAAAGTGATTTTCTCCGTGTTTTGAGCACTTTTTGTGCATTTTTCTTTTGATGAAACATGAACTTATCTTTTTCAATATTTTTCAATTCTATACTAAATATTTTAGGTCGGAGAGGGCGCAAAACAATTTAACTTTAAGATCACATGGCTCTAAATCTTACGCGTATCGCGTCCACCTCAAGACTGAAAACCGTTTAGGGTAGTCCACTCTCAAAGCCTATTCAGTATTACCAACCCTACCCATTTTAAACAATTAGTTTCATAATTATTAGTAAATGATTTACATTAAACATTATCTTATTTAATTAAACAAAATTTAATATTCTTAACTAAGCATTACTACACTGTTTTCAACAATATAATGCCAAAGTAATTCAAAAGTCGACGTAAAATTTCACTGAAATTGTAGCTTAAAAATCGCATCATTTAGCCTATTTTTAGGTTTAAAAATGAAAATTTGACTATAAATTAGGCTCTATACGGTTGAATTTGTTTCAAAATATTTAACTGGAATTAGCAATTTTTGACTATAATATGCTTTAGTTTATGATTTTGTACAATATATACCGAAAACTAGACAAAAATCGTCCAAAAATGTCACTAAAATTCGATTCTAATGAAATGAAAATTTTGTACCAAAAAGTGATTTTCTCCGTGTTTTGAGCACTTTTTGTGCATTTTTCTTCTGATAAATCATCGACTTATCTTTTTCAATATTTTTCATTCGAATAAGAAACTGTTGATAAAAAACTGCTTTATCTTACTGTTTTCAACTATATAATGCCAAAGTAATTCAAAAATCGACGTAAAATTTCATTGGAATGTCGATGATACTAAGGCAAAAAATTTATTGAAAAATTCGATTTTTTCCATGTTTTAAGATCCAATTTTTAGACAATCTTTAATGTAGCCCTAAAATATTGTAAAAGTGAATGAAATTCATTAAATGATATATACCAACAGTAAATACTATGCAAATTGTAGCTTAAAAATCGCATCATTTAGCCTATTTTTAGGTTTAAAAATGAAAATTTGACTATAAATTAGGCTCTATAACATATTATAGCATATTATTCGTAAATAAATTATCTCGTAAGTGCCATGTACGTTGTATTATATTTCTAAACATCTTAATTGTCTATTAATATGAAACACTGTAAAAACAAAACAAAGTTATAGTAACTGTTTAATTGTAATTAACTGTAATACTTTAATTTAATATAACGTAATGTACTTTAATGAAACTGTAATTAATAATAACTTGTAATGTACTTCAATGAAATTGTAATTAAATGTAATGATTTAATTTATAATGTAAGAATGTACTTTAATAGAACTGTAATGAACAATCATAAGCGAATGGGAAGTAATCCATAATTGTAATCGTAATTGTAATGAACCAAAATTAATACGTACTCAGTCGTGTACTTAATTTGTACTTATGTGTACTATTACGAAATGATATCGCCTTCATAAATGTAGACTCGGCGAAAAATACAAATTAGTTTTTATTTTTATTTTTTTTAGTTGAAATCTTTCAAACCATCTGATCATGTGTTTAAAAAGGGGGGAAATTTAACCTTCAACTGACCTCCCCAAAACATTTAAGTTTATATTATACATGTACTTGTAAAATTAAAGCACTTCTTCATTGGACTTCTTCATTAGACTTCTTCATTAGACTTCAGATTAAGCACTTCATTCGAGAACTTCATTACGAGACTCTTCTTTGGACTGCAGCCTCGCTGCGGGGGGGGCAGAGCCCCCTTGCCCCTTAACAAGAACGCCTCGTCTATACGAGACACCCCAGACCCATAGCCAGGATAAGAAGAAGAAGAAGATATGGGTCTAACATTTGGCGACCCTGCCCCAGGATAAGAAGAAGATTATTTTAAGAAGAAGATTATTTTAAGAAGAGGCCACTCTTTGGCCAAGATAGAAATTACCCTGCATCAGGATAAAACCATTTGACCGGCATGTCACGACTTCTTGTTCGTAACATCCACCCTTGAACCGGTGTGTCACGACTCCAAGTTCTCCACGCCTAGTTTTCATCCAAGAAGAAGTAGCCAGGGAGACGTCTTGAGGACACGTCTCAAGGATTTCCCCATAGAAAATTTTGTTAAGTACAGTTTGTTTTTTAAGTAATTTATAAACACTTGAAAAGTCAGTATTATAACAGTTAATATTTAGTATGGAGCCAGAATTAACACAAAACACGGTGAACACTTCAGACACCAGTGATACATTTGTCTTTATTGAAACAGTAATTTCAAGAAAGTTAATTTCAAAGAGAGTTAATTTCAAAGAGAGTTAATTGTAACAGAGTTAATTGTAACAGAGAGTTAATTGTAACAGAGTTAATTGTAACAGAGAGTTAATTTCAAGAGAGTTAATTTCAAGAGAGTTATTTTCACTGTTATATTCAGTATAGAATAATTTTATTTTATGTACCTTCCCGTACATTCGAGATGAAATATTGTTTACATTTTTTTATTTTTGTTTGCAAATTTTTTTCAAATTATTGAATTGACTTGCAAATTAAGAGAGAGAGAGTTTAGAGAGAGTTTATAGAGTTATAGAGTTACTTGAAGCAGTTTCAAGTTCCATTTTCAGTTTTCAGACAGTTTCAGTTGGTTGTAACCAAAAGGGACAACCAAACCCCAGAGATTTATAAGATACTTGAAGTAATTTTGAAGTCATTTTTTGAAGTCATTTTTTTGAAGTCATATTTTGAAGTCATTTTTTGAAGTCATTTTTGAAGTCCGAAGGTTGCACCAAGAGGGTCAACCAAAACAGAGGTTAATCGTCTCCACTTGATAAAGATCAAGTGCAGTCATTTTCCATTTTCAGTTAATCTTCACTTGACAAGGGTTCAAGTTAGACAGTTTAAGTTTCAAGATAATTGATAAGCGTTCAAGTTGGACAGTTTAAGTTTCAAGATACTTGACAAGCGTTCAAGTTAGACAGTTTAAGTTTCAGAATACTTGACAAGCGTTCAAGTTAGACAGTTTAAGTTTCAGAATACTTGACAAGCGTTCAAGTTAGACACTTAAGTTTCATTTTCAGTTTCAGAATACTTGATAGAGTTGAAGTCAGTTTTATTTGAAGTCAGAAAGTTTTATTTGAAGTCAGAGAGTTTTATTTGAAGTTAGAGAGTTCAAGTCAAAGTTAGTTTTTAAGTCGAAGTTAGTTTTTAAGTCGAAGTTAGTTTTCAAGTCCCAAGTTTTCAATGCAGTCAATTGAATTCAACCTTTTTTTGTTGTTCAAGAGAATTTAATTCAACCTTTTTTTTGTTGTAAAAGAGAATTAAATTCAACCTGAATTAACCCGTTTGTGTCTTTAGTTTAACTTTTTTTTGTTTAAAGGAAATTGACCGATTTGTCTTTTCATGCCATTGTTACGTATATAAATATATAGTTATGTAATTCATTATTTGTAACCAAAATAGTTTTTACAATTGTTTGTAACGATTTTGGTAATTATTGTAATGTATATGAGGAACATGCCATCCCTCCGTTTGTTGAACTCTTTTAATTTTTTGTTCTAAGTAGTGTGACAAGCAATCTTTTTTAAAAAGAAAGAGCAAAGTGCTCACGAAAGATGTAATTGTCAATTTCAGACTTATACCCCCCGCTTAGTCACTCAATTCCCCGAATGTCGTACTACAAACTTTGTCTTTTAAGTTTATTTTATTTTCATACCCCCAACCCCAGTTGAACCCAGTGACAACCGGAGAAATGGTTCAACCATGGTTAATTCCTCTTTAGTACTATGGAACATAACCTCCGTTTATGTTAAGTTGTGTTTTTTTATTTTTAAGAATATTATATGCTTAGTTTATTATAGTTTATCATTGATTTCTATTTCCAAACTTTATATATTTTATATTTTTTTTAATTCGATTAATACTGAGTAATTGTCGTAGTCGAATTTAATTGTGTCGAAATTCAATTTTAAAACCGTGAGAGTTACTGTCATTACTCGTAAGGTCTTCTAAGTACGTCTTTTTTTATTACTTAATTCGTGTAACTGATTAAATTAAATACTTAAATACTACCTTGAACTTAAAGGATTTTATAGTAATAATAATAATAATAATAATAATAATAATAATAATGACAATAATTGACTTAAACTTAAAAGATTTTATAACCCTAAACCCATCTTAAATTATTATACATTATTTTTAAACTTTGTTCATTCAAAAACCTTCCAAATCCCTACACATACACACGCATGTATGCGCACTATATATATATATATATATATATACAAACCTTATGCTAAAATCATTGGATGTCACAATAAACTATTTCATAGCGTGTAAGTGCTAACTATGCTATTTATATAGTCCTAAGCATTTTTGCTTACTATATATAAATTCTCGCTCATGCATTTATTCAGTTACTTGAGCAATCCTATCAGCTAATCTGTCCCTCGAAATTGTAAAATACACACTTTGCACCTAATACACCAAAATACACACTTGACCACAGGTGTATACATCATCCATTACATATCGAAAACTAGACAAAAATCGTTAAAAAATTTCACTAAAATTCGATCTTAATGAAATGAAAATTTTGTACCAAAAAGTGATTTTCTCCGTGTTTTGAGCACTTTTTGTGCATTTTTCTTTTGATGAAACATGAACTTATCTTTTTCAATATTTTTCAATTCTATACTAAATATATTTAGGTCGGAGAGGGCGCAAAACAATTTAACTTTAAGATCACATGGCTCTAAATCTTACGCGTATCGCGTCCACCTCAAGACTGAAAACCGTTTAGGGTAGTCCACTCTCAAAGCCTATTCAGTATTACCAACCCTACCCATTTTAAACAATTAGTTTCATAATTATTAGTAAATGATTTACATTAAACATTATCTTATTTAATTAAACAAAATTTAATATTCTTAACTAAGCATTACTACACTGTTTTCAACAATATAATGCCAAAGTAATTCAAAAGTCGACGTAAAATTTCACTGAAATTGTAGCTTAAAAATCGCATCATTTAGCCTATTTTTAGGTTTAAAAATGAAAATTTGACTATAAATTAGGCTCTATACGGTTGAATTTGTTTCAAAATATTTAACTGGAATTAGCAATTTTTGACTATAATATGCTTTAGTTTATGATTTTGTACAATATATACCGAAAACTAGACAAAAATCGTCCAAAAATGTCACTAAAATTCGATTCTAATGAAATGAAAATTTTGTACCAAAAAGTGATTTTCTCCGTGTTTTGAGCACTTTTTGTGCATTTTTCTTCTGATAAATCATCGACTTATCTTTTTCAATATTTTTCATTCGAATAAGAAACTGTTGATAAAAAACTGCTTTATCTTACTGTTTTCAACTATATAATGCCAAAGTAATTCAAAAATCGACGTAAAATTTCATTGGAATGTCGATGATACTAAGGCAAAAAATTTATTGAAAAATTCGATTTTTTCCATGTTTTAAGATCCAATTTTTAGACAATCTTTAATGTAGCCCTAAAATATTGTAAAAGTGAATGAAATTCATTAAATGATATATACCAACAGTAAATACTATGCAAATTGTAGCTTAAAAATCGCATCATTTAGCCTATTTTTAGGTTTAAAAATGAAAATTTGACTATAAATTAGGCTCTATACGGTTGAATTTTTTTCAAAATATTTAACTGGAATTAGCAATTTTTGGCTATAATATGCTTTAGTTTATGATTTTGTACAATATATACCGAAAACTAGAAACAATCGTCCAAAAATGTCACTAAAATTTGATTCTAATGAAATGAAAATTTTGTACCAAAAAGTGATTTTCTCCGTGTTTTGAGCACTTTTTGTACATTTTTCTTATGATGAAACATGAACTTATCTTTTTCAATATTTTTCAATTCTATTAGCAACTATTGATAAAAAACTGCTTTATCTTACTGTTTTCAACAATATAATGCCAAAGTAATTCAAAAGTCGATGTAAAATTTCACTGAAATTGTAGCTTAAAAATCGCATCATTTAGCCTATTTTTAGGTTTAAAAATGAAAATTTGACTATAAATTAGGCTCTATACGGTTGAATTTGTTTCAAAATATTTAACTGGAATTAGCAATTTTTGACTATAATATGCTTTAGTTTATGATTTTGTACAATATATACCGAAAACTAGACAAAAATCGTCCAAAAATGTCACTAAAATTCGATTCTAATGAAATGAAAATTTTGTACCAAAAAGTGATTTTCTCCGTGTTTTGAGCACTTTTTGTGCATTTTTCTTCTGATAAATCATCGACTTATCTTTTTCAATATTTTTCATTCGAATAAGAAACTGTTGATAAAAAACTGCTTTATCTTACTGTTTTCAACTATATAATGCCAAAGTAATTCAAAAATCGACGTAAAATTTCATTGGAATGTCGATGATACTAAGGCAAAAAATTTATTGAAAAATTCGATTTTTTCCATGTTTTAAGATCCAATTTTTAGACAATCTTTAATGTAGCCCTAAAATATTGTAAAAGTGAATGAAATTCATTAAATGATATATACCAACAGTAAATACTATGCAAATTGTAGCTTAAAAATCGCATCATTTAGCCTATTTTTAGGTTTAAAAATGAAAATTTGACTATAAATTAGGCTCTATACGGTTGAATTTTTTTCAAAATATTTAACTGGAATTAGCAATTTTTGGCTATAATATGCTTTAGTTTATGATTTTGTACAATATATACCGAAAACTAGAAACAATCGTCCAAAAATGTCACTAAAATTTGATTCTAATGAAATGAAAATTTTGTACCAAAAAGTGATTTTCTCCGTGTTTTGAGCACTTTTTGTACATTTTTCTTATGATGAAACATGAACTTATCTTTTTCAATATTTTTCAATTCTATTAGCAACTATTGATAAAAAACTGCTTTATCTTACTGTTTTCAACAATATAATGCCAAAGTAATTCAAAAGTCGATGTAAAATTTCACTGAAATTGTAGCTTAAAAATCGCATCATTTAGCCTATTTTTAGGTTTAAAAATGAAAATTTGACTATAAATTAGGCTCTATACGGTTGAATTTTTTCAAAATATTTAACTGGAATTAGCAATTTTTGACTATAATATGCTTTAGTTTATGATTTTGTACAATATATACCGAAAACTAGACAAAAATCGTCCAAAAATGTCACTAAAATTCGATTCTAATGAAATGAAAATTTTGTACCAAAAAGTGATTTTCTCCGTGTTTTGAGCACTTTTTGTGCATTTTTCTTCTGATAAATCATCGACTTATCTTTTTCAATATTTTTCATTCGAATAAGAAACTGTTGATAAAAAACTGCTTTATCTTACTGTTTTCAACTATATAATGCCAAAGTAATTCAAAAATCGACGTAAAATTTCATTGGAATGTCGATGATACTAAGGCAAAAAATTTATTGAAAAATTCGATTTTTTCCATGTTTTAAGATCCAATTTTTAGACAATCTTTAATGTAGCCCTAAAATATTGTAAAAGTGAATGAAATTCATTAAATGATATATACCAACAGTAAATACTATGCAAATTGTAGCTTAAAAATCGCATCATTTAGCCTATTTTTAGGTTTAAAAATGAAAATTTGACTATAAATTAGGCTCTATAACATATTATAGCATATTATTTCGTAAATAAATTATCTCGTAAGTGCCATGTACGTTGTATTATATTTCTAAACATCTTAATTGTCTATTAATATGAAACACTGTAAAAACAAAACAAAGTTATAGTAACTGTTTAATTGTAATTAACTGTAATACTTTAATTTAATATAACGTAATGTACTTTAATGAAACTGTAATTAATAATAACTTGTAATGTACTTCAATGAAATTGTAATTAAATGTAATGATTTAATTTATAATGTAAGAATGTACTTTAATAGAACTGTAATGAACAATCATAAGCGAATGGGAAGTAATCCATAATTGTAATCGTAATTGTAATGAACCAAAATTAATACGTACTCAGTCGTGTACTTAATTTGTACTTATGTGTACTATTACGAAATGATATCGCCTTCATAAATGTAGACTCGGCGAAAAATACAAATTAGTTTTTATTTTTATTTTTTTTAGTTGAAATCTTTCAAACCATCTGATCATGTGTTTAAAAAGGGGGGAAATTTAACCTTCAACTGACCTCCCCAAAACATTTAAGTTTATATTATACATGTACTTGTAAAATTAAAGCACTTCTTCATTGGACTTCTTCATTAGACTTCTTCATTAGACTTCAGATTAAGCACTTCATTCGAGAACTTCATTACGAGACTCTTCTTTGGACTGCAGCCTCGCTGCGGGGGAAGGGGCAGAGCCCCCTTGCCCCTTAACAAGAACGCCTCGTCTATACGAGACACCCCAGACCCATAGCCAGGATATAAGAAGAAGAAGATATGGGGTCTAACATTTGGCGACCCTGCCCCAGGATAAGAAGAAGATTATTTTAAGAAGAAGATTATTTTAAGAAGAGGCCACTCTTTGGCCAAGATAGAAATTACCCTGCATCAGGATAAAACCATTTGACCGGCATGTCACGACTTCTTGTTCGTAACATCCACCCTTGAACCGGTGTGTCACGACTCCAAGTTCTCCACGCCTAGTTTTCATCCAAGAAGAAGTAGCCAGGGAGACGTCTTGAGGACACGTCTCAAGGATTTCCCCATAGAAAATTTTGTTAAGTACAGTTTGTTTTTTTAAGTAATTTATAAACACTTGAAAAGTCAGTATTATAACAGTTAATATTTAGTATGGAGCCAGAATTAACACAAAACACGGTGAACACTTCAGACACCAGTGATACATTTGTCTTTATTGAAACAGTAATTTCAAGAAAGTTAATTTCAAAGAGAGTTAATTTCAAAGAGAGTTAATTGTAACAGAGTTAATTGTAACAGAGAGTTAATTGTAACAGAGTTAATTGTAACAGAGAGTTAATTTCAAGAGAGTTAATTTCAAGAGAGTTATTTTCACTGTTATATTCAGTATAGAATAATTTTATTTTATGTACCTTCCCGTACATTCGAGATGAAATATTGTTTACATTTTTTTATTTTTGTTTGCAAATTTTTTTCAAATTATTGAATTGACTTGCAAATTAAGAGAGAGAGAGTTTAGAGAGAGTTTATAGAGTTATAGAGTTACTTGAAGCAGTTTCAAGTTCCATTTTCAGTTTTCAGACAGTTTCAGTTGGTTGTAACCAAAAGGGACAACCAAACCCCAGAGATTTATAAGATACTTGAAGTAATTTTGAAGTCATTTTTTTGAAGTCATTTTTTTGAAGTCATATTTTGAAGTCATTTTTTGAAGTCATTTTTTGAAGTCCGAAGGTTGCACCAAGAGGGTCAACCAAAACAGAGGTTAATCGTCTCCACTTGATAAAGATCAAGTGCAGTCATTTTCCATTTTCAGTTAATCTTCACTTGACAAGGGTTCAAGTTAGACAGTTTAAGTTTCAAGATAATTGATAAGCGTTCAAGTTGGACAGTTTAAGTTTCAAGATACTTGACAAGCGTTCAAGTTAGACAGTTTAAGTTTCAGAATACTTGACAAGCGTTCAAGTTAGACAGTTTAAGTTTCAGAATACTTGACAAGCGTTCAAGTTAGACACTTAAGTTTCATTTTCAGTTTCAGAATACTTGATAGAGTTGAAGTCAGTTTTATTTGAAGTCAGAGAGTTTTATTTGAAGTCAGAGAGTTTTATTTGAAGTTAGAGAGTTCAAGTCAAAGTTAGTTTTTAAGTCGAAGTTAGTTTTTAAGTCGAAGTTAGTTTTCAAGTCCCAAGTTTTCAATGCAGTCAATTGAATTCAACCTTTTTTTGTTGTTCAAGAGAATTTAATTCAACCTTTTTTTTTGTAAAAGAGAATTAAATTCAACCTGAATTAACCCGTTTGTGTCTTTAGTTTAACTTTTTTTTTGTTTAAAGGAAATTGACCGATTTGTCTTTTTCATGCCATTGTTACGTATATAAATATATAGTTATGTAATTCATTATTTGTAACCAAAATAGTTTTTACAATTGTTTGTAACGATTTTGGTAATTATTGTAATGTATATGAGGAACATGCCATCCCTCCGTTTGTTGAACTCTTTTAATTTTTTGTTCTAAGTAGTGTGACAAGCAATCTTTTTTAAAAAGAAAGAGCAAAGTGCTCACGAAAGATGTAATTGTCAATTTCAGACTTATACCCCCCGCTTAGTCACTCAATTCCCCCGAATGTCGTACTACAAACTTTGTCTTTTAAGTTTATTTTATTTTCATACCCCCAACCCCAGTTGAACCCAGTGACAACCGGAGAAATGGTTCAACCATGGTTAATTCCTCTTTAGTACTATGGAACATAACCTCCGTTTATGTTAAGTTGTGTTTTTTTATTTTTAAGAATATTATATGCTTAGTTTATTATAGTTTATCATTGATTTCTATTTCCAAACTTTATATATTTTATATTTTTTTTAATTCGATTAATACTGAGTAATTGTCGTAGTCGAATTTAATTGTGTCGAAATTCAATTTTAAAACCGTGAGAGTTACTGTCATTACTCGTAAGGTCTTCTAAGTACGTCTTTTTTTATTACTTAATTCGTGTAACTGATTAAATTAAATACTTAAATACTACCTTGAACTTAAAGGATTTTATAGTAATAATAATAATAATAATAATAATAATAATAATAATGACAATAATTGACTTAAACTTAAAAGATTTTATAACCCTAAACCCATCTTAAATTATTATACATTATTTTTAAACTTTGTTCATTCAAAAACCTTCCAAATCCCTACACATACACACGCATGTATGCGCACTATATATATATATATATATATATACAAACCTTATGCTAAAATCATTGGATGTCACAATAAACTATTTCATAGCGTGTAAGTGCTAACTATGCTATTTATATAGTCCTAAGCATTTTTGCTTACTATATATAAATTCTCGCTCATGCATTTATTCAGTTACTTGAGCAATCCTATCAGCTAATCTGTCCCTCGAAATTGTAAAATACACACTTTGCACCTAATACACCAAAATACACACTTGACCACAGGTGTATACATCATCCATTACATATCGAAAACTAGACAAAAATCGTTAAAAAATTTCACTAAAATTCGATCTTAATGAAATGAAAATTTTGTACCAAAAAGTGATTTTCTCCGTGTTTTGAGCACTTTTTGTGCATTTTTCTTCTGATAAAACATGAACTTATCTTTCTCAATATTTTTCATTCGAATAAGAAACTATTGATAAAAAACTGCTTTATCTTACTGTTTTCAACAATATAATGCCAAAGTAATTCAAAAGTCGACGTAAAATTTAAATGAAATGTCGATCATAGTAAGGCCAAAAATTAATGGAAAAAGTCGATTTTTTCCATGTTTTAAGATGCAGTTTTCATAGAATCTTTAATGGAGCCCTAAAATATTGTAAAAGTGAATCAAATTCATGAAATGATATATACCAACATTAAATACTATGCAAATTTTAGCTTAAAAATCGCATCATTTAGTCTATTTTTACATTTAGAAATGAAAATGGGAGTATAAATTAGGATGTATACGGTTGAATTTTTTTCAAAATATATAACTGGAATTAGTAATTTTTGGCTGAAATATGCTTTAGTTTATTGTTTTGTACAACATATTGCGAAAACTAGTCAAAAATCGTTAAAAATTTTCAGTAAAATTAGTTCCTAATGAAATGAAAATTTTGTACCAAAAAGTGATTTTCTCCGTGTTTTGAGCACTTTTTGTGCATTTTTCTTTTGATGAAACATGAACTTATCTTTTTCAATATTTTTCAATTCTATACTAAATATATTTAGGTCGGAGAGGGCGCAAAACAATTTAACTTTAAGATCACATGGCTCTAAATCTTACGCGTATCGCGTCCACCTCAAGACTGAAAACCGTTTAGGGTAGTCCACTCTCAAAGCCTATTCAGTATTACCAACCCTACCCATTTTAAACAATTAGTTTCATAATTATTAGTAAATGATTTACATTAAACATTATCTTATTTAATTAAACAAAATTTAATATTCTTAACTAAGCATTACTACACTGTTTTCAACAATATAATGCCAAAGTAATTCAAAAGTCGACGTAAAATTTCACTGAAATTGTAGCTTAAAAATCGCATCATTTAGCCTATTTTTAGGTTTAAAAATGAAAATTTGACTATAAATTAGGCTCTATACGGTTGAATTTGTTTCAAAATATTTAACTGGAATTAGCAATTTTTGACTATAATATGCTTTAGTTTATGATTTTGTACAATATATACCGAAAACTAGACAAAAATCGTCCAAAAATGTCACTAAAATTCGATTCTAATGAAATGAAAATTTTGTACCAAAAAGTGATTTTCTCCGTGTTTTGAGCACTTTTTGTGCATTTTTCTTCTGATAAATCATCGACTTATCTTTTTCAATATTTTTCATTCGAATAAGAAACTGTTGATAAAAAACTGCTTTATCTTACTGTTTTCAACTATATAATGCCAAAGTAATTCAAAAATCGACGTAAAATTTCATTGGAATGTCGATGATACTAAGGCAAAAAATTTATTGAAAAATTCGATTTTTTCCATGTTTTAAGATCCAATTTTTAGACAATCTTTAATGTAGCCCTAAAATATTGTAAAAGTGAATGAAATTCATTAAATGATATATACCAACAGTAAATACTATGCAAATTGTAGCTTAAAAATCGCATCATTTAGCCTATTTTTAGGTTTAAAAATGAAAATTTGACTATAAATTAGGCTCTATACGGTTGAATTTTTTTCAAAATATTTAACTGGAATTAGCAATTTTTGGCTATAATATGCTTTAGTTTATGATTTTGTACAATATATACCGAAAACTAGAAACAATCGTCCAAAAATGTCACTAAAATTTGATTCTAATGAAATGAAAATTTTGTACCAAAAAGTGATTTTCTCCGTGTTTTGAGCACTTTTTGTACATTTTTCTTATGATGAAACATGAACTTATCTTTTTCAATATTTTTCAATTCTATTAGCAACTATTGATAAAAAACTGCTTTATCTTACTGTTTTCAACAATATAATGCCAAAGTAATTCAAAAGTCGATGTAAAATTTCACTGAAATTGTAGCTTAAAAATCGCATCATTTAGCCTATTTTTAGGTTTAAAAATGAAAATTTGACTATAAATTAGGCTCTATACGGTTGAATTTGTTTCAAAATATTTAACTGGAATTAGCAATTTTTGACTATAATATGCTTTAGTTTATGATTTTGTACAATATATACCGAAAACTAGACAAAAATCGTCCAAAAATGTCACTAAAATTCGATTCTAATGAAATGAAAATTTTGTACCAAAAAGTGATTTTCTCCGTGTTTTGAGCACTTTTTGTGCATTTTTCTTCTGATAAATCATCGACTTATCTTTTTCAATATTTTTCATTCGAATAAGAAACTGTTGATAAAAAACTGCTTTATCTTACTGTTTTCAACTATATAATGCCAAAGTAATTCAAAAATCGACGTAAAATTTCATTGGAATGTCGATGATACTAAGGCAAAAAATTTATTGAAAAATTCGATTTTTTCCATGTTTTAAGATCCAATTTTTAGACAATCTTTAATGTAGCCCTAAAATATTGTAAAAGTGAATGAAATTCATTAAATGATATATACCAACAGTAAATACTATGCAAATTGTAGCTTAAAAATCGCATCATTTAGCCTATTTTTAGGTTTAAAAATGAAAATTTGACTATAAATTAGGCTCTATACGGTTGAATTTTTTTCAAAATATTTAACTGGAATTAGCAATTTTTGGCTATAATATGCTTTAGTTTATGATTTTGTACAATATATACCGAAAACTAGAAACAATCGTCCAAAAATGTCACTAAAATTTGATTCTAATGAAATGAAAATTTTGTACCAAAAAGTGATTTTCTCCGTGTTTTGAGCACTTTTTGTACATTTTTCTTATGATGAAACATGAACTTATCTTTTTCAATATTTTTCAATTCTATTAGCAACTATTGATAAAAAACTGCTTTATCTTACTGTTTTCAACAATATAATGCCAAAGTAATTCAAAAGTCGATGTAAAATTTCACTGAAATTGTAGCTTAAAAATCGCATCATTTAGCCTATTTTTAGGTTTAAAAATGAAAATTTGACTATAAATTAGGCTCTATACGGTTGAATTTTTTTCAAAATATTTAACTGGAATTAGCAATTTTTGACTATAATATGCTTTAGTTTATGATTTTGTACAATATATACCGAAAACTAGACAAAAATCGTCCAAAAATGTCACTAAAATTCGATTCTAATGAAATGAAAATTTTGTACCAAAAAGTGATTTTCTCCGTGTTTTGAGCACTTTTTGTGCATTTTTCTTCTGATAAATCATCGACTTATCTTTTTCAATATTTTTCATTCGAATAAGAAACTGTTGATAAAAAACTGCTTTATCTTACTGTTTTCAACTATATAATGCCAAAGTAATTCAAAAATCGACGTAAAATTTCATTGGAATGTCGATGATACTAAGGCAAAAAATTTATTGAAAAATTCGATTTTTTCCATGTTTTAAGATCCAATTTTTAGACAATCTTTAATGTAGCCCTAAAATATTGTAAAAGTGAATGAAATTCATTAAATGATATATACCAACAGTAAATACTATGCAAATTGTAGCTTAAAAATCGCATCATTTAGCCTATTTTTAGGTTTAAAAATGAAAATTTGACTATAAATTAGGCTCTATAACATATTATAGCATATTATTTCGTAAATAAATTATCTCGTAAGTGCCATGTACGTTGTATTATATTTCTAAACATCTTAATTGTCTATTAATATGAAACACTGTAAAAACAAAACAAAGTTATAGTAACTGTTTAATTGTAATTAACTGTAATACTTTAATTTAATATAACGTAATGTACTTTAATGAAACTGTAATTAATAATAACTTGTAATGTACTTCAATGAAATTGTAATTAAATGTAATGATTTAATTTATAATGTAAGAATGTACTTTAATAGAACTGTAATGAACAATCATAAGCGAATGGGAAGTAATCCATAATTGTAATCGTAATTGTAATGAACCAAAATTAATACGTACTCAGTCGTGTACTTAATTTGTACTTATGTGTACTATTACGAAATGATATCGCCTTCATAAATGTAGACTCGGCGAAAAATACAAATTAGTTTTTATTTTTATTTTTTTTAGTTGAAATCTTTCAAACCATCTGATCATGTGTTTAAAAAGGGGGGAAATTTAACCTTCAACTGACCTCCCCAAAACATTTAAGTTTATATTATACATGTACTTGTAAAATTAAAGCACTTCTTCATTGGACTTCTTCATTAGACTTCTTCATTAGACTTCAGATTAAGCACTTCATTCGAGAACTTCATTACGAGACTCTTCTTTGGACTGCAGCCTCGCTGCGGGGGAAGGGGCAGAGCCCCCTTGCCCCTTAACAAGAACGCCTCGTCTATACGAGACACCCCAGACCCATAGCCAGGATAAGAAGAAGAAGAAGATATGGGGTCTAACATTTGGCGACCCTGCCCCAGGATAAGAAGAAGATTATTTTAAGAAGAAGATTATTTTAAGAAGAGGCCACTCTTTGGCCAAGATAGAAATTACCCTGCATCAGGATAAAACCATTTGACCGGCATGTCACGACTTCTTGTTCGTAACATCCACCCTTGAACCGGTGTGTCACGACTCCAAGTTCTCCACGCCTAGTTTTCATCCAAGAAGAAGTAGCCAGGGAGACGTCTTGAGGACACGTCTCAAGGATTTCCCCATAGAAAATTTTGTTAAGTACAGTTTGTTTTTTTAAGTAATTTATAAACACTTGAAAAGTCAGTATTATAACAGTTAATATTTAGTATGGAGCCAGAATTAACACAAAACACGGTGAACACTTCAGACACCAGTGATACATTTGTCTTTATTGAAACAGTAATTTCAAGAAAGTTAATTTCAAAGAGAGTTAATTTCAAAGAGAGTTAATTGTAACAGAGTTAATTGTAACAGAGAGTTAATTGTAACAGAGTTAATTGTAACAGAGAGTTAATTTCAAGAGAGTTAATTTCAAGAGAGTTATTTTCACTGTTATATTCAGTATAGAATAATTTTATTTTATGTACCTTCCCGTACATTCGAGATGAAATATTGTTTACATTTTTTTATTTTTGTTTGCAAATTTTTTTCAAATTATTGAATTGACTTGCAAATTAAGAGAGAGAGAGTTTAGAGAGAGTTTATAGAGTTATAGAGTTACTTGAAGCAGTTTCAAGTTCCATTTTCAGTTTTCAGACAGTTTCAGTTGGTTGTAACCAAAAGGGACAACCAAACCCCAGAGATTTATAAGATACTTGAAGTAATTTTGAAGTCATTTTTTTGAAGTCATTTTTTTGAAGTCATATTTTGAAGTCATTTTTTGAAGTCATTTTTTGAAGTCCGAAGGTTGCACCAAGAGGGTCAACCAAAACAGAGGTTAATCGTCTCCACTTGATAAAGATCAAGTGCAGTCATTTTCCATTTTCAGTTAATCTTCACTTGACAAGGGTTCAAGTTAGACAGTTTAAGTTTCAAGATAATTGATAAGCGTTCAAGTTGGACAGTTTAAGTTTCAAGATACTTGACAAGCGTTCAAGTTAGACAGTTTAAGTTTCAGAATACTTGACAAGCGTTCAAGTTAGACAGTTTAAGTTTCAGAATACTTGACAAGCGTTCAAGTTAGACACTTAAGTTTCATTTTCAGTTTCAGAATACTTGATAGAGTTGAAGTCAGTTTTATTTGAAGTCAGAGAGTTTTATTTGAAGTCAGAGAGTTTTATTTGAAGTTAGAGAGTTCAAGTCAAAGTTAGTTTTTAAGTCGAAGTTAGTTTTTAAGTCGAAGTTAGTTTTCAAGTCCCAAGTTTTCAATGCAGTCAATTGAATTCAACCTTTTTTTGTTGTTCAAGAGAATTTAATTCAACCTTTTTTTTGTTGTAAAAGAGAATTAAATTCAACCTGAATTAACCCGTTTGTGTCTTTAGTTTAACTTTTTTTTTGTTTAAAGGAAATTGACCGATTTGTCTTTTTCATGCCATTGTTACGTATATAAATATATAGTTATGTAATTCATTATTTGTAACCAAAATAGTTTTTACAATTGTTTGTAACGATTTTGGTAATTATTGTAATGTATATGAGGAACATGCCATCCCTCCGTTTGTTGAACTCTTTTAATTTTTTGTTCTAAGTAGTGTGACAAGCAATCTTTTTTAAAAAGAAAGAGCAAAGTGCTCACGAAAGATGTAATTGTCAATTTCAGACTTATACCCCCCGCTTAGTCACTCAATTCCCCCGAATGTCGTACTACAAACTTTGTCTTTTAAGTTTATTTTATTTTCATACCCCCAACCCCAGTTGAACCCAGTGACAACCGGAGAAATGGTTCAACCATGGTTAATTCCTCTTTAGTACTATGGAACATAACCTCCGTTTATGTTAAGTTGTGTTTTTTTATTTTTAAGAATATTATATGCTTAGTTTATTATAGTTTATCATTGATTTCTATTTCCAAACTTTATATATTTTATATTTTTTTTAATTCGATTAATACTGAGTAATTGTCGTAGTCGAATTTAATTGTGTCGAAATTCAATTTTAAAACCGTGAGAGTTACTGTCATTACTCGTAAGGTCTTCTAAGTACGTCTTTTTTTATTACTTAATTCGTGTAACTGATTAAATTAAATACTTAAATACTACCTTGAACTTAAAGGATTTTATAGTAATAATAATAATAATAATAATAATAAATAATAATGACAATAATGACTTAAACTTAAAAATAATAATAATGACAATAATTGAC
>JAJOZX010015533.1:0-65640 GCA_023014485.1 Bathynomus jamesi | reverse complement strand
CATGCTAGTAAGGAAATTTGGTATGTGTTCAGAATCAGTTCAAACTTACTGTACTGCATTGTATACATCCCATCTGTGGTGGAACTATACAAAAACTATGAATAAATTCTCTGTTGCTTATAATAATATTTTTCGTACGCTATGTAGGGAACCAAAATGGTAGTGCCAGTTTTAGGTTTACTGAGCATAACCTACCTACCAGCCAGCCAAATGTTAATCCAGAATATATATAATTTCATTACTTGGGTCCAAAACAGCTCTAATGTGTTATTGTACAATGTCCTGTCTTCAGATAATGTGTACCTCTCACCTATATGGCAGTGTTGGTTCAGACAACTGCTGGTTCACAATACCTTATTTTTATGTAGCAAAGATTATATATGCATATTGTGTTATAATAAGTGTTATAAGATGTCTCATGTAATATCAATATACATAAAATTCAGATAATTAATCAAACAGTATGCTAGGTGAAGTGGCTCTGTTGGCTTGTATGTTAAGTTAAAGTGGCTATGGATTGTGAATGATCCACAATAAAGATGCTTTGTTTGTTTGTTTTGGAATGACTTGCCATATGATGTGGTTAATAGTAACTCTTTAGTTAGTTTTGAGAAAAATTTACCTTTTTTGCAGAGGTGGCAAGTCTACCGCCCTGGCGGTAGAACTAACGCTTTTTCTCCTTTTGAAAATTTCTATCATTCTATCGGTTTAGATGCGAAATCTACTGCTAACTCAACTTTTTCATTAATTAAAGCAGTAGAACAGGAGAAATTCTCAAAACGAGAAAAAAGCGTTAGTTCTACCGCCAGAGTGGTAGACTGGCGCCCAGGGCCACCGAGAGTTGTCCCAGGGAAGAATTGGTATATGGGCTCCACTGTTTACTCAGTATTTTATTATGAATGTTTTTTGTGTACGTAACAAGCAAACTGATTATATGCCCAAGTCACTATTCAAAACATACAGTATGAATAAACAACTTTGAAGAAAATGACCATTTTATTTTTCGAATCAATTATATTAATTCTATCACCATACAATTTACAAATGCAGTACCAGTCCATGCAGGCAAGACAATTGTTTACTGCAAGATTTTCATGATTAGAAGTATACTTTCTTTGCTTTCTCTCTAGCAAAGTGGTAAATGATTCTGTTTAAATTTAAAGTACGGGTTAACTGGCTTTCAATTACAATGGTTCCCAGATCTGTCAGTCGGTCTTGGGCATTGGTGGACCGCAGATAATATTTTGTGTTTCAGTTTGACTATGATAATCTCTGTAAAATGTATGTGCATTAGTTATATTTCCTCTCTGTTATTTAATCAATTGCTTTAATAATTTTTTGGATTTTATCCCCATCCGGCCCAGGGGATTTATCCCGACTTCCCCGCCCTCTCGGCGGCCCTGCTGACACCTTTGGCTTTCATTATTGAAAGAAGTAATTTTAGACTGTAAATAGTTATCTTAAGTTATATAGGCTACCTTGGTACCATAGCTGTAAACAGTTGTATGTTAATTAACTGACTTGAGATTGACATTTTGGACAATTTTATTATTACTAGTACAGTTCCCGTCACTTCGCTGACGGTTAGACAGGCTAAACTACAAAAAAAGAACCCAGCCGTGAAAATTTTGAGCTTCACATTGTCAACATTTCTGAATCTGGTATCTCCCAAAACCTCCTCACCCCCATTCATACAACTTGGGGGCTAACCCCCTCCCCCATTACCCACACCCCTCCCCATTACCACACCCATCCCCCATTACCCACACCCCCACCCTTCCCCCGACCCCAACCCATTCCCCCACGCCCACCCTTCCCCCCACCCTCACCCTTCCCCCATTGCTAAACTACAGAAAAGAACACAGTCATGAAAATCTTGAGCTTCACATTGCCGCCCGTAATACAATTTCTGAATTTTTTTCTCACAATTTCTGAATTTTTTTCTCACAATTTCTGAAAGTGTGACGGACGGACGGACGGACGGACAGACAGACAGACAGACAGATGGACAGATGGACGGACAGCTCTCTTATTATAGTATAGATTATAAAACTAGCGTAGCAACCCAGCTTTGCTCGGGTGGATGTTGAATGATATATATATAAGCAAACAACCACAGGGAAAAAGGAAAAAGAAACACCAAATCCGAGCGCTTTCGTGATATATTCACTTCTTCAGGGAAAAGAAAGAAATACTTCTATATTCTATTTCTTTCTTTTCCCTGAAGATGTGAATATATCACGAAAGCGCTCGGATTTCGTGTTTCTTTTTCCTTTTTCCCTGTGGTTGTTTGCTTATTAATAAGATCACATGTTATTCTGTGATTTTTCTGCATATAATATATATATATATATATATATATATGCCCGGTCAGGTTAATTGAATTCCCGGTTAGGTCAACTGAATGCCCGGTTAGGTTAATTGAATGCCCAGTTAGGTTAATTGTACGCCCTTGACGATTAGTTAGGTTAAGTCGTGATATTTTCGTTAGTTTTAACGAAAATATCACGACTTAATCTAACCAATCGTCAAGGGCGTACAGTTGACCTAACCGGGCACTCAATAATTTTACCGTAGGTTTCGATATATATATATATGACCTCGGAGGCCGACGCCACATAGGATATGTTCTTCCCCGGCCTCAGTTACCCCCCCCCCCCCCAAGCCTCAGCCAAATCTGGCTAGTGGTTTGGCCGGCCATAAGAAACAAACAAAGTTCGCAGGCAGTTCGATAGTCATAATTATTAGTATAGATATAGCTCATGACTTGCAGAGATGGGCAGTATCTTAAGATACAAGATACAATTTGTATCTTAAGATACAAAATACATATCTAAGATACATTTTTTCTTAGTATCTTGGGCAGTATCTTAGATACATTTTTTTAAGTATCTTAATATTAAGATACATTTCTTAAGATACATTTTCTATATGGCCTACATTATTTTTTTATGATTATTTCTGTCGTCTTTATAAGTGAAGCCGTACTATATCTCGACCCTTTTTATGCTGCTTTGAGATTGGTCATTTTCATTTAGCTCCACCCATATACCCCAATTTGTAGGGAGTGAGGGTTGTGGTTGCGTCACAGCGTCACTCGGTGTCAATCTACTCAGTCATGATTTGATGCCAAGTGCCTCGCGTCAGTATGAGGTTGACATCGAAGGTGGTTAGTTGTGCTGACAGTGACACTACCCTACTGCTCCCACTGTGATCTAGTGTAAGATTTTAATGGTTGTAGGCATTACTACGTACACCGTTGATTTTTTAAACCACCGGACTGAAAAAGTGTTTTTTGTGACCTGTCACGCAGTAATAAGTTATAACTGGGAAGTGTACTTGTAGTAACGAAAAGATGGCAGCATCAATGGACAGGGGCGTACCCAGAAATTTGCCAAGGGGGGGGGGGTGAACTTGGAACTAATCGTAGAAGTATAATTGAAATAGAGATAAATAATTTTTATGTACGTTCATGATGAGCTTATCGTTCAGTTAGAGATGATTAACTAGCTACTGCTAAGGGCACATTATGAATAAAAATATAAAAATTATGATAAAAATCTGATTAGTAACATAATATTCAGTGCAAACCGCAATTAGGATGCTCAGATTTGTATTAACATAAGAATAAAAAAGTGTTAATTTCGAGATTAAGCATTTCCTTGGTCTGTTACCTTTATAAAAGAAAATTATTCTCAGAGCCAGATTAAATTTTCGGGATCCTAAGCCATTTTAGATTTTTAGTAGTAGGGGAGGCAAGAGCTAGCGCCGAAGGCGCCGAAATTTTTTCACTTTCATTCTCATCCTGTTGTAACCTAGCAATTTTACTGGGAAAATAATAATAATTTATTAGCTCAAGGGGGGGGGGGGGCGATCGCCTCTGTCGCCCTCCCCTTCGGTACGCCTCTGTCAATGGAACCAATTGATGGAATGCGTGAAGAATGTGGTCACACATCTGCAAGTACAATGGGTAGGCAGTCAGTCTGACTTGAAGCAGAACAATGATTGTGAAAATGATGACGAGTGCAATAAACTGATCGTTAGTTTAGGCATAAAACAAATGCCAGCCATTTTAGATGGCAGGTTCTTTAAAATAACTGAAATCGATTTGAATGGAAAATCTATAAAATGTCGCTGTCAATTATGTATTAAGAAGAACATTCTCTCTGCAAGATTAAATGGAACAACAAATCTGTTGACGCATCTGAAGGTGAGCTCAATTCATAAATATTGACATGAGTAATATATTCTGTGTTGCTAGGCTATATCTGATTGGAGAAAATGGCATTACTAATATATATATATATTATATATATATATATATATATATACAAAGGTGGGCAGGACCGAGTTCCAAAAGGACCGAACTCCAGGAACTCGGTCCTTTTTAAGGACCGGAAAGTCGGTCCTTTTCTCAGTGAGGACCGAAATGAGGAGCGACGGTCCATTTTTAAGCCATTCCGGACGGTCCGGTCCAGACGGTCTTTTTTAGTGATTTTAGTGTGTTTAGTGATTATTTGAAGTTCTAAAGAAGATGGATCGTTTCCTCCAGAAGACTCAGAAAGAGACTGAGACTGAACTGAAACTTGTTTCAACACCTGGAGGAGACGAAGAATCTACTGATGTTAGTGCCTCAACTTCAAGTCAAGCAACTGGAGCTCCTAGCGGAAGAACTGAACCTGGCAATCCCTGGCCGTACCTGGACAAATACTTTGAATACCTGGGCCCCAAGGGTGAGCAGAACCTGGAGTACAAGTGCTTGCTGTGCCTGCCAAACAAGAACATCCTCTCGACAAGCAACAAGAGCCAAAACAACCTCAAGCGACATCCCTTCATCTTCAACAAGGACTCGTTCCCTAGCCCGGCGTTGAAGAACTTGTTCATCAAGTTTAACACGCCTATCCCATCCAGTGCCGCCGTGGAGAGGCTCTCTCTTTGGGGAAGGACGTCCTCAAGTCGAAAAGGTCAGGGCTCAGTGACAGCCATTTTGAAATGCTAGTCTTCTTGAAGGAAACTCAAGCATTTAACTTAATAACTTTTTTTCATCAAATTTTTCACTTATATTATATATAAGGACCAAGGACCGAGTCGTTCCTAGGTCCTATCTTCAGAAAGGACCGTGACCGGGACCGTCGGCCAGTTTGAGGCAAGGACCGGGACCGTCGGTCCTTTTTGAGGCCCGGGTGCCCACCTTTGTAGATATATATATATATATATATAGGTTTTATTCATTCCAGCGGTGCCATCCCAGTGCCCTACGAGATTACGAGACACACAAACAAGCCAAGAGGGAGTGCTCGCCTTCTGAGACCACTGATGACTCAGCTAAAAAAAAAAGGCAAAGAAGTGTCAAATATCTCTTGATTCCGTTTGGAAAGGGGATACTACAGGCTCTGCTAAAAAGCCAGTGCTTATACAGGAAATCTTTGACAAGAAACTGGCATTCATCGTCCATGGAATGCATCCTCTGTCTATTGTTGAACAAAAGAGTTTCCAGGATTTGATGGAGTGTTAGTAGTCTTTATTTTAATTTGAAGAAAATTAATTGAATGAAAATATCATTTGTCATTCTAAAATTATATAGCTGCGTCAATTTCATAACAAAAAAATGTGCTGAAAAAAAGCGTTTTATTGTGTTGCAGATTCATGTCCCTCTATGAAGCTGATGTCTCGCCGATCCCTAGGCCGTATGATATCATCGACTGCTGACTGCTTGCTTGCAACTGTTAAGGACAACCTGAAAACCCAGAAGTACATCTGTACTACTGCTGATATATGGTCTACGAAGCACCGGAGCTTCTTAGGAGTAACAGTACATTGGGTAAGTAAGTGGGTGCAAGTTCCAATTTGTAAAGCTTAAAATCTTATAGTATAAATAATTACCTATATTTTATGAAAAAACAATGCATTATGTCACGTGACTCATAAGATTGATTGAATGTTTATTTTTACTTTAATTTCAGATTGATACCGAAGATTTAACGCGAAAATCTGCTGTCTTAGCCTGCCGAAGATTTTTAGGTTCGCATGACTACGAAAAAGTGGTAGAAATTTGCTAGCTTGGTATGCACTACAGATGCAGCTAAGGCATTGAATAACTCTCCTACTTTTGCCAGAATCAACTAAACAACAATGGGAAAGTGTTCTAAACTATGGGCATGTGCTGGGAGACCTAAATCTGTTGAGATTATTCAAGAAAAGCTCAACCGTCAGTTACGCTATCCTTGTCCAACAAGGTGGAATTCTTTGTTCGATAGTGTGAAAACCATAGTTGAGTGTAAGACCAAAATCAATGAAATCATGCTGGGGCTCTCAAGTTGCCGCCCTTGAAAGAGCCTGAGTTGGACTTCTTAGAGGAATACTGCCTTGCTCTAGCGCCAATTGCAGCAGCGCTAGACAGACTTCAAGGAGAGAAGAGCTGCTACTAGAGAGAGCTCATCCGAACTCTTCTGTTGACAGAATCCAAATTGGACGACATCAAGGACAATATAAGTATGAGACACTGCATGCCACTATTGCAAGCAGTTACAGCAGGATTCAAAAAAAGATTCAACCAATTTCTCTCTTCAACCTGAAGTAAATAATGCAGTAATAGCATCAATGTCTCATCCTTATTTCAAACTGCGATGGCTCAGTTTGATAAAGGATTCTAACAGAAATAATGATGACCGAACTCGAAAATTGCAGGAGAAATTTATCAATACTGTAAGGACCACCGCCACGGACTATGAGCAAAATCCACAAGAAACTGCAGTGACTTCTTCCGACACAAATGAAGACGATGATGACTTCTTCAGCGTCAAGAAGTCATCTTCCGAGAATGCTACTAGTGAAACAGATGTGCAAGCTCTGCATTTTCTTCAAGATAAAAGAGGAATTTCTCCAACTTGAACAGTTATCCAGCTGTGAAGAAGGTCTTCCTGAAATATAATACAGCACTTCCTTCTTCTGCACCAGTTGAGAGATTGTTCTCTTTTGCTGGTATGATACATACACCGAAGAGAAGCAGGCTGTCAGATTCGCTCTTCGAAAAGTTGGTTATTTTGAAAGGAAACGAAGAATAGTCCTGACAAATACATTACAAATTACACCAGTGTCAAATCAGTCAAGATATCATTAGCTATAAACTAGCTTAGCCTGTACAAGTTATGTAGCCTTGCACACAATAAATGATGTTAAAAATAGGCCCTATGTATTTTCATTGCACATTTGAGGGGTCGCGCGTCTCAAAGTACCTAAGCACCACCACAGGCGAAAACGTGTTTTTGATGGATATCACTATTTTCACCCTTCCTCTATCGCGTGGTTTGGGTTATAATGACCTTACGACACTAGAAGTATGGTTGAAAACCTTATGAAGCGAACTACTTTTTTCACCTCTCTCGCCAGCCAAAAGTTCATCCAAAGTTCGGCATAATAAGAAAAAAAAAAAATATATAAAATATATATATATATAAAAGATAAAATTTGAAAATCTATTCCAAAAACTCATCAACATCTTCATTAGCATACTTAGAACTCTAATTTAGCCAAAAATGAACGTTCTGGCTCAATTAATAACAGATATACTATTGCGAGAATATTGCTGAACTTTGGAGGCTATTTCTGGCGAATTTTAATTTTGGCGCTTAGGTACCTTAACACTTTGGGTGCCACGCCCAAATCCGCAAAAATTTCCACCAGCCCATTTTTATTTTTGTGTGAATTAATAATAGGCATGAATAGAGAAACAGAAATGCATAAGAAATTTTTAAAAATTCTAATAATTTTTTAAATATATGCATTTTTATTTTTTTAAATAGTCACTCATGAGCCCATGGCACACCCATGTGTGTGAAAAGTAACAAATTTAGCCTTTCTGGTCGTGGCACAACCATGTGTGTGACATTTTTTTTCATTATTTTCTCTTTTTTTCAGATTCTATTATAAATATTTATAAAATTATAATCTTAAAATAGGTTCCAGATATTGTTAAGCTGTGTTCATTTTGCTGATAATTCTTCAACAGAAGACACGTTGTTGGAACTCTTCGAGCAAAAAAATTTTCCCCAAAGACCAAGTATAATATATCAAAATTTTCCTCAGAGCCCACAGATTTCAAATAACATAGTAATTTCCCGATACTGTCACATATATTTGTGTGCTGCGCTCAGGAGTTGAAAAATGTGTGTGCCATCGCCAGAATGAAAAAATAACTTGCACACACATACGTGTGATGTGGCACCCAGAGTGTTAAGACGCAGGACCCCTCATTTGCTAGAATTATAGTTTTTAAAAATGATTAATATGATACATTCATTATGTGCATAAATATGGCACATATATATAATACACACAGTAAGGGATTTATAGGACTCGGGTGAAGAAAAATATTGTTCTCAAAGTATCTTGTATCTTAAAAATGTATCTTTGAAATGTATCTTGTATCTTTAAGATACATTTTTAATGTATCTTGTATCCGTGTATCTTAGATACATTTTATAAAGTATCTTGTATCTTAGATACATTTCTAAGTATCTTTGCCCATCTCTGTACACACACACACACACATATATATATACAGGGTGGGCCGTAAGTTTCCATACATAGGAAAAATAAACATTTTTTTATGGACAACCATTTTTATTTATATAATATGCTCTACATGGTTGCCATTGTTTTGAAAACGCATTTCAATACGTGTTCCCCTCTGTTGATGAACACGCATTAGCACAGTTGACGTTATGCTTGTAATGGCGTTGGTGATACGTTCCTTTAGATGATTTATGTCTCGTATCTTTTCCTGATACACCATGGCCTTCAAGTGCCCCCAAAGATAGAAATCAAGGGGGGTGAGATCTGGGGATCTGGGAGGCCACTCCACAGGACCACGCCGACCAATCCAAGCATCCGGAAACTGCTGATCCAAATTTTCCTATGTATGGAAACTTACGGCCCACCCTGTATATATAAACGTAAAGAACGACGCTTGTATAGGAGAATATTCCGCGCAAATGAGCGAGAAAGAACGAAACAAATGAAAAAATGAGGTAACCACCCGGGAATCGAACCCGGGATCTTCCGATTGCCGGTCAGATATGATAGCCATTACACCACGGGCCTCACTCAAACAAATGTCGTAATTCTTCTACATACGCGCAGAAACCAATGCCCCAAAGGGGCACCTTCCGCATGCCGTACATTATATACATTTTAACTGCAAACACGCAGTATAATTAACGTAAAGAACGACGCTTGTATAGGGGAATATTCCGCGCAAGATGAGAGAAAGAACGAAACATTTGTTTCGTTCTTTCTCTCTCATCTTGCGCGGAATATTCTCCTATACAAGCGTCGTTCTTTACGTTAATTATACTGCGTGTTTGCAGTTAAAATGTATATAATGTACGGCATGCGGGAGGTGCCCCTTTGGGGCATTGGTTTCTGCGCGTATGTAGAAGAATTACGACATTTGTTTGAGTGAGGCCCGTGGTGTAATGGTTATCATATCTGACCGGCAATCGGAAGATCCCGGGTTCGATTCCCGGGTGGTTACCTCATTTTTTAATTTGTTTCGTTCTTTCTCTCTCATCTTACGCGGAATTTCTCCTATACAAGCGTCGTTCTTTACGTTAATTATACTGCGTGTTTGCAGTTAATATATATATATATATATAATATATATATATATATATATATATAATTGGATGCTGAGGTACAAAAATGTGACATTTATAGTTCACAAACATGAAAACATTTTTGTGTAGGAGTCGAGTTCCTTTCGAGTATATTAATTAATAGGGAAAACAAAACAATCAACAGAAGAAATTCTATTCAATTTACAAGTGGTTTTGAAAAATTAGCGATTGACTTTCTCTAAAAACTTAGCGAAACAGGTAGCGGCGCTAATCCCAGCAATATATATATACCTGACCTAACAACCTTACAAAGGTTCCGCGCGATGATTCCTCATTTCGCGAAGGTCAAGCTTGTCGCCCCTCCTCTCGAGTTGGCCTGGTGAAGTAGTGAGTTGGTTTCCTGTGCTCTCCACCTCACATAGCCAGGTACGCCCGCCTCATCGGGGATTGTTCTGAGCCAGGCGTCTAATCTTCTTTTGATGTCCACTGCAACTCCCTTCGTGTTTCTTAGGTCTTTGGGCAGCTGATTAAACAGTTTTGGTCCTTTCACCATAAAACTATTTTCTTTCAGGGTTAAGGATGTTCCCTGTCTCGCCTTTAATTTGGGAATACGACACAGTCTACCGTTTCTACTTTCCACTGTTGTTTGGGGAGTTATAGGGTTCAGAGTAAGATTAGGGACTAGTTTCTCCATTATTTTCCAAGTGTAAATAATGATGTATCTCTCTCTTCTCCTTTCCAGTGAATATAGGTCTAGTTCGCGTAACCTTTCCAAGTAATTTAGTTCTTTGCACCTGTTGATCTTGGCTGTGAAGCTTCTCTGGATCCCTTCCAGCTGTCTAACATCTTCTTTTTTATATGGGAATGTTGGAACGGAGCAGTATTCCAATTTGGGTATGATCAGGGTTTTCAGTAGAGGAATCATTACATTCCTATCCCTTCGTTTAAAGGTTCTCAATATCTGTCCCGTTATTCTCTTTGCTCTGTTTACTGCTATCTTATTTTGTGTTTAAAATTTCGCATCATCTGCCATTACAACCCCTAAATCTTTTACTCTGGAATTTCTCCGAATTTCCTGTCCATTTGGGGTATAATATTCCATGGATTTTAGGTCTCTTTTTCCGTACCTTAACAGCTGAAATTTCTCGGTGTTAAACTTCATATTGTTGTCTTCCATCCACTTGTAGATTCTGTTGATGTCGGTTTGTAGAGATCCTATATCTTCTGGGTTTCTTATATTTCTGCTGATCTTTGTGTCATCGACAAAGGATGTTACTGTGCTGTCTCTGGTGACGTCCTCATCTATGTCAGTTAGCATGATTATGAAGAGAGTGTATATATATATATATTTCCACGCCTTGGTGGTGTAGTGGTTAGTGTCGCTGACTACGAATCCATCGGCCCAGGTGACAGCAGACAGCGCGCAGCAAAGCCCAGCTGTTCATCCTTCCACACAATAAAGAAAGTGGTTGGTAGATAAATGGGTACCCTGGGTAGTCTAGTGGTTAAAACGCTGGGCTGGTAGTGGGGCGTGGTTCGGATTTCACGTTAGAACACATCCACCAAACTCTATATCAGAGACGTACCGAAGGGAAGGGCGACAGGGGCGGCCTCCCCCCCCCTTGAGCTAATAAATTATTATTATTTTCCCAGTAAAATTGCTAGGTTACAACAGGATGAGAATGAAAGTGAAAAAATTTCGGCGCCTTCGGCGCTAGCTCTTGCCTCCCCTACTACTAAAAATCTAAAATGGCTTAGGATCCCGAAAACTCTTAATCCGGCCCTGAGAATAATTTTCTTTTATAAAGGTAAAAGTCCAAGGAAATGCTTAATCTCGAAATTAGCACTTTTTATTCTTATGTTAATACAAATCTGAGCATCCTAATTGCGGTTTGCATTGAATATTATGTTACTAATCAGATTTTTATCATAATTTTTATATTTTTTATATATAATTTTTATATTTTTTTCATAATGTGCCTTAGTAGTAGCTAGTTAATCATCTCTAACTGAACGATAAGCTCATCATCAGTGGCGGCTCGTGACTTTCAGTTATGGGGGTGCTGCCTCAGAAATTGCGAACAATTGTGTCGATTATATATATATATATATATATATATATATATATATATATATAAATATGAGAGAGAGAGAAAGTCGAATAGATAAATAGATAACTACTCACTACTCAGTCATAAAAATAAGTAAAATAGTATCATAAAATCAATTATATGGTACTTACACTTAATGGGTAATTTCGAATTTGCCAAAAATTTTATTTATAAACAAATTCCATTCTTCTGTTTTTATTCTGAGCGAAAAGGTCTATTACTTTTTCACTGAAATTCTGTGTACTGTTGATCAAATTTTTCTCTATTGAAATCATTGCAAGAGCATTTAGTCTTTCCTGATTCATAGTGCTCCTTAAGAACGTCTTTATTCTTGTTAATGTTGAATGGCAGCGTTCGGCCTCGGATGTAGTCATGGGGATGGTCAAAAGAATTTTTGAGCTTAGCTTGTTCTCCAAGAACATCTACTAGATTATTTTCAGTGATAAATTTCAGCAGATCAATTAACCTGTCGTAATTGTGCATATCAGGTCTACTGTAGAAAACTTGTAGTTCAGTAAGAAGCTTTTCTTTTTCAATCATGGGATATGCCTCAGTGGTCACCGTTACCTCTTCCATAGGCATTTTCATATTATAGCTATCGAAGTTTTCCTTGGTAAACAGCTTAGCAGTTACTAATTGTTTGGTAAATGAATACCTCTCAGCTATGTCAACACATACGCAGTCGCACACTTCCTTTGCTTCAATCAGGAGTGTTTTTGAAGGATTTTCACAGTACTCCGAATTTCTTATTTTTAAAATGGCATTGTTGAAGTTTGCTATATATTCTTGTACTTTACATGAGTCAATAGCTCGAGATTGCATTTGATTGTAAATGACTTCTACGTGAGGCATTATCTGATGAAAAAGTTTCAACCAAAAGATGAACTTTTCGTTATTCAAAACGTGCAAAATTCCTGTTGCTTCTGAAATGGTTTGATCTGCGTTTGCTGTCGACTGTATTTCTTCAAGGCATTTTTTTAAGGGTTCGAAATTTTCATAGACGCGGTTTACGGTGCGTATATGAAAATTCCATCTAGTAGGGGATGGACGAGGAATGCGGCTGGCCATATGTTTGCTTAAGATAGAGAGACGAAGTGGTGACCTGGAGAAAAATGTTGGTATAGCCAAGAGGTTAGAAAAGAATATTCTTGAATTTTGGGTAGTACTTGCTGCATTTTTCATAATCAGATTCAGTTGGTGGGCATAACAGTGAATGAAGTGTGCATTATTATAAACTTCTTTAATTTTAGCCCGAACTCCCTTTCATCATGTCCACGTAAAGAAATCTCAAAATTTCCGCAGAATTTAATGGAGTCTATTATTTTCGACAATATTTCACGATTTTTGGTAACTTTGTTATTATGTTCGATAATCGAGAGTTTGTAAGCCTCACTAAGTTTTTCTTTAATATTTACCGTTCCTAAAAGTGACAGACAAATCACATTATCAATATGCTTCTTTGAACGCTCATGCTTTTCAGTTTTTTCTTTAATTTTGTTTATATTTGTAAAACCACTTTTTGTCCACGTCAAGTCACCACCTAGTAGTAGACACGGGAAACAAAATGCATTTTTAACTTTACAACCACAAAGCCAACTTTTTCTTTGGTACCATTCTGAATTAAAACTACGAATATATTTCTTATTGTTACTTATTCCGGGCTGATATATTTGAATTTCTGGTGTAGGGCGTCCTTCAGTTTTAATGGCTATTTTTTCTTGAAGAGATAACTGTGAAAAATTACGAGACTGAATTTTACTCACTGTCACCCGACTCAATTCTGGGGCTAGTGCAGCCATGATAATAGAATAGGCGCCTAGTTAAAATTTCAAAAAACAAAAAGTCACTTGCGAAAAAAATATTCTAAGAAATGAAAGCTATATATTGTAAATAATCCAATTATTATATAATTAACTTCAATCTCACGACAAAAAATAAATGATAACGAATCATTGATAAATGCAATTCGGAAATTAAATTTCGAATTAGCAAACGATACAGCAACACAACTACCACGTCAAACAAACAAATCGGCACTGCTCTGTCCACAGTGCTTTGATCCTCTTAAACCCGCGATTCTGACTCGCTCTTCGTACGTCCGCCACCGAGGTTTCAAGCGTTTCGAACAAAATCTGGAACTGTTAAGTACGCAGTTCCACGGAAAGACTGAAGCTACTTTCGTGATTCATTCGTTCGGCATTGAAATAGTTTAAGGAAAAAAGGATATAATCTGATTTAAAAACTCAAAGTTCATTGAAAAAAAACAATCAGAGAGGCTATTTTAAATATTTAAATACAAAGATCATAAGATCGTGGGGGTGCTGCAGTTCCACAGTGCCTACCTGCGAGCCGCTCCTGCTCATCATGAACGTACATAAAAATTATTTCTCTCTATTTCAAATATACTTCTACGATTAGTTCCAAGTTCGCCCCCTTCCTTGGTAAATTTCTGGGTACGCCCCTGCTCTATATTGATATTTATACAGCGAGATAGAGTGAAAAAAAACAATAATACTTTATTCTATAATAATTCCTATTTATCGAGATATTTATTTTAGAAATTATTAAATTTTGGCGTCATATTCATTAGTCAAACCTGTCGTCGCCCACCCCCTGCCATCTCATCGCGTGACGTGTGTAGTCATATTATTATTAGCCATTCAACGGCTGCCCCATTGTCACGTGATACCCCCACGCAGGTCCAGCGGCTCAAATTTGAATTCAAAAGTCGCTTTAGGTTAGGTTACTTTTGCCATAAGTATTACTGACGAAAAACCAATTAACGAAGGGTTTGGTTAGGTTAAGTTACTTTTACCGTGAATATTACTGACGAAAATTAGGTTAGGTTAAATTACTTTCGTCGTGATTACTGACGAAAATAGGTTTTTCAGGTGTATTTCATGCTGTTTCAATTGATTCTGGCCTTCTTAGTCCACAATTTCCCTCTTCTTCAAACCCCTACCCACTTACGGGAATCCAAATTGTTGATAGTTGAGGTTGGGTTATCTCCATAACGGTGCATTTGCGCCAAAAATGAAGGTGATTCAATTGAAACAGCATGAAATACACCAGAAAAAACTATTTTCGTCACTAGTTTGGGTGGATGTGTTCTACCGAATCTTTGCCGAACAAACACTACGACGCGGCCTATTCGGCTCATGGGCTGACCTGAGCAGCATTTAATTTTCTATCCAAGAATCGTTGATTCTAAATCCTATTTGGTGTCTAATCTAAGATGACTAGTTGGTGATTAGGTTAAGTCGTCTAATTATTGTCAGCATATTAAATTAAGGCAGGCCCGTGCACAGGGGGGGTGCTTGGGGTGCTTGAGCCCCTGCCCTTTTTCTTCTTCATATCAAAAGTGCCCTTTTAGTCAAAATTCATAAATATATTGATTCGACATAAATTTGAATTAATTAGTTATATTTTTATTTAGTTACTGCTACTTCAACAGATTTTCAAAACTGGAATTACTTTGATCTATGATTTTTTTATTAGAATAATAAACTTAACATACCGTTACTATTATTTTGTCAATCAGGGAGGGCGTCCCTAGTGGTAACACTGACTGCAGCTGTTCACTGTTGATTGCGTCTCTCGGGTATGTGGGTGTATTGTTTACTGTTTGTTTATTTTACGTTAACCTAAGCTAACTAGTGATTTCTCACTGACAATTATGGTAAGTTGGAATCCAAAGCAGTGTGACATTACTCCAAAAAATATTGTATGACATTACTCGTAAAGTTGGTAAAAACGTCCACGTCCCCTACTAGGCTAGGCCCATCAGTACACCAGTGTGTCAAACGATGGATTTTGGGTTTTAGTACTGGCATGAATTTCATTAAATTAATAAATGATTTATTAAACAACATATCATAACCTTTTCATTTTTAATATGAAATTGATTTTTAAAAACAATACAATTTTCATTAAAAGTGAATAAAAATACCTAGATTATTTATTATAAAACGATGCAATTTTCCCGCACGGACGACAATTACGGTAGATCCTTCTGCCCTTTATCCTGCTGATTGATACTTATAAAAGTTATAAGTAAAGTAACTATTTAGAAATTGCATGCTATTAAATATTGTGAATTTGGTTAACAAAAGCTTAATTAGGTCTACTGCCTAGATTAGATTAGATTAGGCCTAAGATAATAAAAGTGAAGGGAAATATATTTTTGAAGCAATCTTGCAATAAAAACATGCCTTTTTACAACAAATTTTCATTTATTTTCTTTAATCAGCTTTATATACAAAAATAATGCATTGAATTTAATGGAATTTAAGAATATTTACCACATACAATTTTAAAATTTTTCTTTGTGTGTATACATATATATAGCCTATATGGCATTGCGGATTTCATTTTTAAAAATGTTAGGGGAGTGCCCTTTTTTCAACTGAGCCCCTGCCCTTCTGAAAGTCTGTGCACGTCACTGAATTAAGGTGTATATATATCCATCTCATAATTGTAAGGTAAGTGAAAAATTGTCACTTATTTTAGAACCAACATTTTTGGGTTCTTGTGGCATCGTTTTGGGGCACTGGCAGCGTCCTTTCTACTCTTGTTGAATGTGGCACTAATAGGGCTTGGTCCTATAGAAAGCTTTCTTGCAATTCAGTTTGGTAGTTTAGATAAAGGATTGTTGCACCGTCAAATGGTGCAGGTTGTGTTGTTCCAAGGTTTAGAAGATCATAAATAGTGTCCTTTTTCATTGTTATGCTACTGAGACTTAAAGTAGGCCCACACCGAGTCGTCAACCCTGATATAGGACCAAATAGGACCTCCAAGTCCATAAAGTCTGTTTTAGTCCAGCTTAACTTAGGCTACAAGTTAAAATAGCCCTTCAGAGCTTGGCCGCTCGGGGACCAGCTGGGATTCCAAACCATTCAAGAGAGAAAAAAATAACAGTATTAGCTTCTGTTGCACAGGTATGATTTGAACAAATTTAGAGTAACGTTCTTTGAATCATAATGAAATAATTTATAAATAAATGCCGTGGGAGATTGTAACAAAGACCCCCTCCCTAAAACCACTGATACTTCGATATGAGGTTATTTTCTTCGAAATATTTTGAGAGTTGCGTGTACGCAAGTTTTCAAATATCTTTTCTAATAATAATAATCTATACTATAATAAGAGAGCTGTCCGTCCGTCACACTTTCAGATAATATAATATAATTGTATTACGGGCGGAAATGTGAAGCTCAAGATTTTCATGACTGTGTTTTTCTATAGTTTTATTGACCAAATAATTGAACCGACAGTAATTGGGAGTTCAATTATTTGGTCAGGGGAGTTTTGGGGGATATCTGATCAGATTCAAAAATCTTGACACAATGTGAAGCTCAAAATTTTCACGGCTGCGTTCTTTTCTGTAGTTTAGCCTGTCTGTTTGTCTGTTTGTGAAATTTATCCCGGGCAATAATGGTAAAAGGGTGGGGGTAATGGGGGACGGGCAACGCCGGGTCAGGTAGCCGAGTAATAATAATAGGCAAGATGGATACAAGTCGATAATTCGAAGGTAGTGATTTGTCTCCCGATTTGAATATTGGACATGCTCATGCCTTTTTAAGTACGTCAGCAAAAAATACCTTGACTTGGAGATGATAGCATCAATAAAGGAAGAGATAAAGTATCTGTACCCGTAACCACTTAGAAGCTGTTTTAGAGAGAGAGTATATGTGATCTTTCCAGGAAAGATCACGAGAAAAGGAAACGCCGAGAATGTTAGAGTATCATTTATTTACAATTATATTTGTGTGAAAACAATTTTGTTCTTTCTTCTTATGTAAAATTTCAGTGATAAGTTTCCATTCTTTCTTAGAATCGTTTTTGTATTCCCCACATGTCATGCTGTTGTATTCCGATTTTGCTTATTATTTAGTCTGTATCTGCAACTGGTGTATATTTCTTGAGGCAATGTACCTTTTTAATGTGTTTACAGACTAAATGTTTCCGACGGATATCTTGCTGGAGAGGCTTATGTAGGTGTCACAACCATGCGACCTACCACTTCTATGGTTGAACGGTATCCATGTTTGTGCTATTAGAAGTGCGCTGTGAAGCGAATGTCCCTTAATTTCATTCCCTTAAAGTACAAACAAGACAATTGACGGTTTAGATCGTTTAACACTTCCATCAGAATATTTCCCATATCTCCATTTTCCATTTGTTATAGAATTTATTATAATTAATTATTGTTATCTTGCATTTAACCCTCATCCCTAAATATTATTAGATTATGCACAGACATGGGCAGTAAATACTTTGGATGTATTTAAATAATAAATACATTACTTGAAAATAAAAGTAATTAAATACTAAATAAAATACAGGTTTTCAGAAAGTATTTAAATACTAAATACATTACTCCTAAAATATACTTAAGTACATTTCAAATACAATTTAGATACTTTTCAAAAAGCACATAAAATCACTAACATCAGCTTAGAGTCAAATAAAATCGAGAAGTCGCAGAAGTAGACGCTGCAATTGTTTTGTGGCACAGAAGACAAAGTCTTCACTTTACTACCATCTTTGGAAGTTATTCAGAAATATTTTCCATCAAAAAGTGGGTGCAGGTGTGATTCGCTATTTTTATTTTCACTTCCACCATCAACAACTTCTATTTCACCACCTTCTTTTCCACCACTTCCACTTGCTGCAGCCATGTTACAAATGTCCTCGTCTAATATGATCAATAGACTAAGGCTAATTGCACAGTTAGCGTTGAACTTCACACAACCAAATATGACGATGCCTCAGGATAGACTGCTGGCTGCCGCACTGCAGCTGTCAGTCTGTGACAATCGCCACTAGGGCAAGCTGAAAGTTCCATTTTTCAAGGTGCATCCAGAAAGTTCCAGCCTGCTGAGCCTGGAACTTTCTGGAAGCACAAGCACCTTGAAAAATGTTTTACTGTGTTCTGTGGTACCAGTTAAATACTGGGTGGTTAGTACTGTACATCCTCGCAAAATTGAACAGTTCACAAAAAAAGTATTTTAAAAATGTATTTACAAATACTAAATATTTTTCGAAAGTATTTAAATATACTCTCCAAAAAGTATTTATAAAATACATGTATTTAAATACTATTTAAGTACTTTCAAATACATTACTGCCCATGTCTGATTATGCATAAACATTGAATGTGGCGTGATTTGAACCCTTGTTTGTACTTTACTCATTTACTTAATTCTTCCTCAAATGCACCCAATTCCCTAATATTTACTTGTATACTCGTATAAGTGTATATATATTTAATTAATAGTTTTACTCACTTTTGTACCATGGTTGTAAACCCTTCATTACTGTCTAATTCGTTTCCTCTCATTTCTCTCAATAATGACTTATACTGTACGTACGAATTAAATAACTATGGCATATTAATTATAAATTAACGTATTGCATAATTTGATAAACTATGACATCATAAAGTAACTTAATTCCTGCCTTAGCCCTTGATCGATGAGGTCAAACCTCCGGCCTTTAAATTCCAGTCTTTGCCTTGTTTCCGCACCCCAGTAACTGTGTCTTTGACTGCAGACTCTGAGAGAGATTTGTATAGTGACGCTATCTCGCCTTATAAATATTACCTCTGCTGTATCCTGTAAATTTAAGGAATTAACCAGAATTTACTTGTCCTCTTAAGCGCATTAGTGAAATAATAAGCGTAGAGAAGTGAACTTTAGTGTTTTCATTCATCGTGAAATTTACTATGTACATTTTATCGCAATTAGACGCCTTACTTCACGAAGGGGTTAGTTAAAGTTATTCGATAGTGATCTTCCGAGATGACGTAGCTAACCGAGATAAGAGTGATCAATGAGAGTTAACATTTATTGCGCAGAGTTGAGTGCGCCCACGAGCGTTGACGTAAACGTGATCGAAAGTAGAGTCCTCCTGGATCCCCATCATTCCAAGAGTGACACGGTCGGAAGCCCTACGGATACAATTCCGTCTACCAAATGAGGGGACCACTTACCGGATTCAGTCCATCGTCAGTTCCTATATTCGAGCGGAGAGCCAGCCCGCACGACATAGGCATAGTTTATTTTGCTTTTTTAATCATGTTGATAGTAATCACAGGACAGAGTTCGCTGAATGCCTTATTCATTATGTCTGAGAATTTGATAACTTTTTTATTTATGTCGTCTGACCCTTCATGGACTTCAGTCCTATAATCCGTCAAATTCATGTTTCAGACCTAAATTTTAATTTATTTTTCTGCCTTTTATTTTTACGTGATCTGCCTCCGTGATCTTATAACCCTTATTTAAAAGTTAAGACAGTCAAAATGGTTAGAGAGCCCCAGCAGTATACCGGCTGTATGATTCAGATAACCTTTACACCATAAAATATAACATATTATCCTGGGGATAGGGGATTTAAAGGATTCTTCCCACGTGGTTCCAGCGTGTCGTAAAAGGCGACTAAAAACAAGGGACGAGGGCAGGGGGCTGGAAACCCCTCCCACCTGTATGTAACTTTCCACAAACCGAAGCGGCATAGCAGGAGCTTTCCCGCAACGGCTTAGGCTTGGGTGTTTGAATGAATGTGGATGTGGCCAGGATGATAAGGGAGAGATTGGTGCTCTGTTTCCTGAGAGAGGCTTGGAAGTCCTGGCCTTGAGTGAAACAAGGCTGAAGGGTAAGGGTGTGGGGTGGTTTGGGAATGTTCGGGGAGTCAAGTCTGGGGTTGGGGAGAGGGTAAGGGCAAGGGAGGGGATTGCGCTTCTGATACGAGTTGGGCTATAGGAATGTGTGAAAAAGTGTCAGGAAGTTCATGGCTGATGTGGATTAGAATGAAAGTGGGCCAAGAGAGATGGGTGATTGTTAGTGCGTACGGACTTGGGAGTGAGAAGAGTGAAAAGATACGGAATGCGTTCTGGGACGAACTGGGTGAGTTTGAGTAGTTTTGATGCGAGGGAGACAGTTATCGTGCTGTGCTGGAGGACTTGAATACGAGTGGGGGAGATATGCTAATTGAGGGTATAATTGGATTGCCTAGTGTGAATGGAGTGGGGAAAGGTTAGTTGAGTTGTGTACTGAAAGAGAATTGATGACTGGGAAGATGTACTGTACCGGTAATTCCATATCATTTCAAACACCTCTGGGCATGACCATCCCCGATTTCCTTGAAATTTTTTTGTATGGAGGGCGATGTGAGATATGGCCAGAAAATAATTTTCAGACCTGGCTGACCTAGCACTCATGTTCTGGGGTCGCAAAATACTGGCACTCTGGCCCGAGTGCCATTTTTAAAATGCATGTATCTCGGGAACCAATAAAGATAGAAAAGTGGTTTTGGTGTCAAATTAAAGAGAAAAGAAGCTCTATCACTGTCATTAAACAAACCATCCTCTAAAATTAAAAATTAAAAAGTTTGAAGATGACCTTAACATTTGGCCTTTATAAAAAAAAATGCCCATCTCTGATTTTTAAATAAAAATTCTTTTTGGATGCCATCCATTGTGGTTAACAACCTCTGAAAGCTTCATAACTGGCTAAGACATAATAAAAAAGTTACATCCATTCCAATGAGACCATTTTTGTCAAAAAACGTACCATGCCCCTGAGTGCCAATTTTCAGAAATTAATATCTCGGTCGCTATTGAACTTAGAACGATGTTTTTAACATCATCTTGTAGATGTCATGAATATCTATCATCTTTACTCTATAGAAATGCTTGTATAACCCAAAATAACAATGTTATGAACTAATTATAGGAATTTAACCTCTAAAAATTGAATTTTTCTTTTTCCAATTTTTAGAAAATATTTTTTCTTCTAGCTTGCAAATAAAATCTAGTCCATTTAATATTACATTATACCAAATCGTTGTATCCAAAGTTTAATTGAAGTTTTGGACCATAAATATTCAAATACTCATTACATTATGATTAATTCATTAAATGTTAGAAATAAATTTGATATATATGCAGTATTTATTGATATGATAATTTAACTCACCTGTCTAAATTTTGAAGTGTTCCTTGAGGGTATTTGCTGCTTTTCTTTGTTCCACATTTGTCAGAATGTAGGATCTTCCAGTTTTTTTTGTTGGTTCCACCTTAGTTAAAACATCACATTGGCTCATTATTAGTGTCTGGAGGTTGGGGGTAAACAAACGATGGGTTGGGTCCATGTGGATGTAGAAAACTCACTTCGACCTCTCCATCAGGTTGGTTGGCTTTCTGTATTTAAAATTACTGTCAACCACCAATATCCATCATATACAACAGTGAGGAAGAGTATTCTCTCACTTCTAGGGTGGTTTGAGAAATTGGCTTGAAGTAATGGAGTTTCTGAGTACCAGCAATTGTTTTACATTGTGAAAATCTCTCATCCAGAATTCTTTTCTCATCCTCATATTCTTTTACATTTGTATATTGACACTTTATGTTTGGGATCATTTCATTTGCAAATTGGTGAAGCTGTAATGGGGTAAGAATATGGTCATCATATGGACGCTGCAGACTTGCTTTGCGGGCTAATCGTTTCACAGTACCTCCAACACCGTCACAAGGACCTTTTCCACGGCCATTCGGCCTCAATATTAAAATCTTACTTATGATGACAAAGATTAATAAAATTTTTCCTATTTGTATACTGTCCAGCACATCCATCAGAGAAATATATGATTTTGCTGGGATTGGTGATGTTCTCTTTGATGTAGTTTATTAAGTATTTTTGAAACAGGTGCACTGCTACCGTGTCATGAACATTGCATTCTGAAATGATCACGAAACTTTTGTGTGCAATGTTATCCCTTATTCCATCCATGTAATACATCACAAAGGGATGTATGGTAGCCATCAAATTATTCCAGCGAAAGCTTTGCACTTCATCTTGTATTACAAAGGAATAGTTTTCTGCAAAGTCACCAATGACTAAAATTTCACCTTGTTTAAGAGATTCCTTTAAGGTGCGATAGTGAGAAGATTGCATTTTAGCGATAAAATCATGCTGTTGGTACAATTTCAATGTCGATGTGAAAGTTTCGATGAATTCATCAACATTCAGTTGCATTGATTCGAGAGTTAAATGGTCAGTGGTTGTCCATTTCTTAAACTCGACGAAATCTATTTGATGATCATCAAATACCTTTTGAATGATACATCTAATTTTTGTGAAATCTCCACAGTTTTGGCAAGCACCTAGATGACAAGGTGCATTTGGTGGAGAACATTGGATCCACTTTATCCAATCCCTTGGATGATCAATTTTGTAGTCTGTATCTTCGAATAATTTGTTGAATCTAGCACTAACATTCATCAATTTCATATTCTGATGAATGGTACAAATACACACCGAATGTGTTCCTGCAGAACCTGCCAACACACATTGTTTTGGTCGAGTCGAAGTTCAGCAAATTTACTGAAGCCTACTTTAGCAGCAGGATTCCTTTCTTTGAACAGTTGGTAAGCTTCTTTCAAGTTGCACAGGATTAATTGTTTTTGGAAATGTTTCCGTTTTCCATCAACAACCAAGCTTATGCAGTCTTTCCTACCTGGCATAATTCTACTAACTTCTTCAGAAAGATAGAAGGAAATGATGTTATCAGTCACATTCTGTTTTAATCTTTTCCCAAGCTTTGGGTTAGGGTCAGACATAATGCCCTCTTCTTCAAATAGCTTTCTAGACACAGATGCCATATATATATAGTTGTGTCAAATTTAGTGGCAATTTTTCGCAGGCTCCAGCTACTTGGTAATACAGTATTTTGATTTTTTCACTCCTTAAAGATACTGATTTAAACTTCTCTAAGTTGATTTATGATTTCATCAAAATCATTTTCTTTTGATTGAACTGAACTTAAACTTGGTTCTTCTAAACTAATGGGTGAGCCTTTTAAATGTTCAAATTTTGCTTTCACACTGGATGTTAATCTGCTGATCGTCTTTTGTGCATACGATTTTCTTGATTTCAGTTTTTCAACTTTTAGTGGGGATTCACCCACTGCTTGCAACGATTCATTGAGAAGACACGCTTCATGTTCTTTTGATTCAGCTGGTGATTCATCTGTGGACATCTCGATTTCAGATTGCGATGATGTAGGATCATCACTAGTTGATGAGGTTTCAGGAGTTACCTTATTCTTCGCCATTTGCTCTAATTTCTCTCGGCATTGTTTGCAGAGTCTGTGGTCTTTGGAAAGATCATAGATGGTAGTTTTTTCAGAATTAAATTGGAGACAATACGTAGATCCTTCATTCTTCTACTTCCCTTGTGACATTCCAGTGGATCTGCACATTTCAATTTCAACTTTCGGCGATCAAATCCATGACTGGCCTCCCATTATGAGCCAATAAAATGAATATATATCTATAATTTAGTGCAGGCCTATGAATTTAATACTAAAATAGCATACTACCAATTCCTAAAAAAATAAACAAGAATATAATATATATAATATAGAATATAATATAATGCCTCTGAAAAAATATGGATTATATTTTTGGGTCATTCCATGTGAAAGCCACTTTTTGACCATTTTGCGCATGACCGTCACCGATTTCCTTGAAAAATTTTTTTTGTAGGGAGGGCTATGTGAGATATGGCCAGAAAATAATTTTCAGAAATGGTCTCATTGGAATGGATGTAACTTTTTTTTTTTATGTCTTGACCAGTTATGAAGCTTTCAGAGGTTGTTAATCACAATGGATGGCATCCAAAAAGAATTTTTATTTAAAAATCAGAGATGGGAATTTTTTTATTTTTTATAAAGGCCAAATGTTGTCATCTTCAAACTTTTTAAGTTTGATAGAGCTTATTTTCTCTTTAATTTGACACCAAAACCACTTTTCTATCTTTATTGTTCCCTAGATACATGCATTTGAAAAATGGCACTCGGGCCAGAGTGCCAATATTTTGCGACCCCAGAACATGAGTGCCAGGGGTCAGCCAGGTCTGAAAAGTATTTTCTGGCCATATCTCAGATAGCCCTCCATACAAAAAAAATTCAAGGAAATCGGTGACGATCATGCCCAAAATGGTTAAAAAGTGTCTGATTTCACATGGAATGACTCGTAACAAGTACACGTGGGCGAGTGGTGTCCGAGGTGATAGGACACTAATGGATTATGTGTTCATGATATCTGCTAGGGGGTTGTTGTTAGATGTGAATGTGTTGAGAGGAGTGGCAAGTGGAATGTCTGACCACTTCTTGGTGGAGGCAAAAGTGAAGGTTTGTTGTGGGCGTAGAGTAAAAGGGGGTAGTGTACCTGTGAGAGAGGTAGTGAAAGCGAGTGAATTGAAGAAAAGGGATTGTGAACGGATGTATCAGGGGACTGAATGAGGAATGGCGCAGGGTGGGAGAGAGTGAAACAAGGGGTATGGAGGAGGAGTGGCAGATACTTAGTGAAGAGGTACTGAAGTGTGTGGTGCACGGAAGATTGGGGTTGGACATAAACGACGGGGTAGTCAGGGCCGGATTTAGGAGTGGGCAAAGTGGGCAGCTGCCCATGGGCCTCCACATATTGACAAGCCATTATCAAAATAGAAAAAAACCGAAACTAGAAAAACCCGATAGATGATCAACAAAAAAACACGCGCATCCAATACCACTGTAGTACATAAACTTTTACCAATTACTATTTGTTGTGTACTGATTATTATTTTGTTTTTATTACTCTTTTAGGCCTACTCTCACTATAATGGAATACCCGAGTAACCCGAGGCTTTCATTTTTTGCAGAAATGAGTGGAATGGACAGACACAAGAGTGCACGATGTTTTGCAAGTGTATGTATGTTAATTATATTATGAATCTTATGGATGACTTCAATTATGTCTTCCCCTAAGGTAGGGGGGCCTCCACACGTCTAAATCCGGCTCTGGGGGTAGTGAATGGGGGAATGTGTTGGCTGAATTGATGGTGAAGCAAAAGAGGGAAGTATATGCTCGGTACTTGCAGAGCAGAAGTGTGGGTGATTGGGAAGAGTATAAGAGGAAGAGGCAAGAAGTGAAGAGAAAAGTGCGAGAGCTGAAAGAAAGCGCAAATGAGAGATGAGGTATGAGAGTGTCAAAGTTTCAGGGAAAACAAGATGTTCTGGAGAGAAGTGAATAGTGTGAGGAAAGTGAGAGGGCAGATGAGCATGACTGTGAAAAGTGTCAGTGGGGAAGTGATGACAGATAGAGAAGATGTGAAGACATGGTGGCGTGAGTATTTTGAGGGACTATTGAACGTGTGGGAAGATTGGGAAGCAGATGTGGTATGTTTGGGCAGAGAGGGGGTTCAGAGTGAGAGAGTTGTGGCGAATGGGTTTGTCTGTAGGGAGGAGGTGGTGAAGGTCCTAGCAGGATGAAAGGAGGAAAAGCGGTAAGAGTGGATGGGATCGCTGCAGAGCTCCTTAAAAAAAAGGTGAATGTAGTGTTGATTGGTTAGTGCGTCTGTTTAACGCGTGTATAGACAGAGGCGAGGTGCCTCAGGACTGGCGGAGTGCGTGTATCATCCCCCTGTATAAAGGCAGGGGGGAAAGAATTGTATGCTCGAATTATAGAGGAATTAGTCTATTGAGTGGAGTGTGCCAGGTAAGGTGTATGGGAGAGTGGCGATTGAAAGGGTGGTGGTATGCACGGAGCAACAGACTGGGGAGGAGCAAAGGGTTTTTAGAAGAAGTAGAGGGTATGGACCAGGTGTTTGGGTTGAATATGTTGTGTGAGAAATATTTGGAGAAAGAAAGGGGATTTGTATGTGGCGTTTGTGGATCTTGAAAAAGCGTATGATAGGGTTGACAGAAACGCGTTGTGGAAAGTGCTGCAGCTGTATGGGGTGCATGAATCGTTCAATGAGGTGAAAAGTTTTTACCGAAAGAGTAGAGCATGTGTGCAAGTGGGAAGAGAGGAGGCGAGTAGTTTCCAGCGAAAGTGGGTATAAGGCAGAGTTGTGTAACGTCTCCATGGTTGTTTCATGTTTACAGATGGGGTGGCGAAAGAGGTAAATGCAAGGGTCATGGGGAGGGAGCGGGAATGAAGCATGTTGTGGGGGGGGGGTTCTTGGGAAGTGAATCAGTTGTTGTATGCGGATGATACGGTTCTGGTGGCGGACTTGAGAGAAAAGCTACAGAGACTGGTAACTGAATTCGGGAGGATGTGTGAATGAAGGAAGCTAAGAGTAAGTGTGAATAAGAGTAAGGGTATGTGGTGCTGTAAAAGGGAGGTTCGTGAGCGACTGAGTGTAAATTTGTATGGTGAGGAAATAAAGTGGCATGTTTCAGGTACTTAAGGGGCCGTTCAAAAATTACGTAACTCTAGTTTTGCTAAAACTTGATACCCCCCACCCCGTATTAGGGGTCACATAACATCTTAATGGGGGTCTGGTCTAGCGTTACGGAACGTTACAAGGGGGTGGGGGTGTAAAGTTTTAGCAAAAATAGCATTACGTAATTTTTGAATGGTCCCTTAGGGGTGGATGTGGCGAGGAATGGGACTATGAAGGCGGAGGTGAGTTACAGGGTGGAAGAAGGGGGCAAAGGTACTGGGTGGCCTAAGAAGTGTTTGGAAGGAGAGATCAGTGTCTTTGGGTGCGAAGATGGGTATGTATGAAGGTATAGTAGTGCTAACAATGTCTTATGGATGTGAGGCTTGGGTGACGAATGCGAAGGAAAGGAAAGAGTGGATGTACTGGAGAACGATCTGTGGGATGAAGCAGATTGATCGCGAGAGAAACGCCGTTATCCGCGAGAGGTGTGAGTCGGAGTAGTCTTGTGGAGAGAGCAGATGAGGGGGGGGGGTAAAAATGGTTTGGGCATATAGAAAGGATGAATGAGGAGAGGATGCTGAAAAGGATTTACATGTCGGAGGCGGAGCAGGAAAAAGGAAGGGGTAGAACGAGGAGATGGAGGGATCGGGTGAAGGAAGCTCTGGGTTAGCGGAGCCTGGACGCCTGGAAAGGTGAAAAACGCGCGCTGGAGAGAAAAAAAAAAGTGGAGCGATGTAGTAGAGCAGGAGGGGCTGGCAATGTGCCACCTCATAGTATATGAAGCGGTCTGGGCAAACCATGTAGTAGTCTGGGGAGCTCGACTGTGGAACTGTTGCCCTGAGGCAGGTGCATTATTGTCATATCAGCTGATGAAGTAAATGTGATCAATTGACGTGCTTCCTGCCTGTTCCAGATGCGACCTCACTGCGGTGGGAGGCGCGTTTGGGTATAAAAAAATTAATGTTGCGATTTGCAGCTGTAAAACGTGGTTCGCGTAATGGCTGGACAGAGACCATGCTACCATTCTGTTCAGTTGTTGTTTAGGGTATGTGTTCATTAAATTTTAGGAGATCAGAACTGAAGTTGTTGTTGTTGTTGTTGTTTAGCCGATCAGCCCACCCTGATCGAGCAAGCCGGCGGCACGCAGGTAACCGATCGCCCTCTTCGGAGTGGACCAGAGGTTCAGGCGCACTAGTGATGTTGTGTTGTGTTCGTTTTTGTGCTAGAGCGGTACAGTCTGTCATAATGTGTTCAATTGTTTGTGGTGTGTCGTGGCACAGGTGGCAGGTGTCGTCTATGGAGTTGTCTAGTCTGTGTTTATATGTTAGTAAGTTCGGGTGATGTCCACATCGGAATCGTGCTAAGTTAACTCGATCCGATCTGCTCAGGCTGATCTCTGACCTGTTAATGGGTGGCGGCTTCGCACCTAGGACCGCATTCGGACCGAGTCGTGTCAGTGCTTTGTGGGTTAGGTGTGTGTGTATGTGTTTTCTGTACTGTGTGATGTCTGTGGGGCGTGGTATGGAATGGAGTATTTGGTTATAATGTCTCTCTGGTGTTACCTTAATGGTGCGAGGTGTCGGTGCGTGATTGTACATGTAGTGGCAAGGGTGTTGTGGGTTAGTTGTCGCTGCTGCCATGAATTGTGTTCCCCTCATGTCTAAATGTTCCCTAACTTTCAGTATTTTTGTTTCTGTGTGCAGGTGTTCTATTGGTGTTGTTTGAGTGCATCCTGTAATGATACGAAGTGCGTTGTTTTGTATTGTCTGTAAGGTGTTTATGTGTGTGTTTGAGATAATGGGTGCCCAGCAAGGGCTAGCATAGTCCAAACTGAGCGAATATATTGTTTGTATATGAGTGATGTTGTTTTCTGCTGGTGTCCAAAGTTTGTGCCTGTTAGTACCCTAAGCGTGTTAAGTCTTGACGTACATTTGTTTTTAATATCCTGAATGTGGTTTGCAAAAGATAATGATGTTGTAAGGGTCAATTTATTATGGACCTTTACGTAGTTAATTACCAGGGTCACCAGCGCCCAAATACTAGATTGGCATCCAGCACTGCAGCGCAAAATTAATTTTAATAAAAGGGGAGGATTGATTATAAAATCATCAATATGAATTTTGTATTTTATTGACAACAATTAATAAAATATATGCAACAATTATTTATAAATGCAAAGGGGATTTTTACCCGTAACAACTTTGACATATAAATGCGGAATTAAATAATGGCACCGTTTAGCCAATATATAACAGTCTGCAACTAATACTGATACTAATAATAAATATGTAATAATACAAATAATAGTACAAATGATATGTAACACTAATAATATTAATAATACAAATAATAATAATAACACTAATAAGTAACACTAATAGAACTAATATTAATAAACAACTAATAATAACACTAATAATAGCCACAATGACAACCTTGTCTGCAAAGAGACAGACAAGAATACTGTAAGTGACATTTCAGAGAAAAAGAATAATAAAAATGGCAAAAATTAATAATTAAAATACATATGCTATATAGGCCCAGTAACCTGTGGATGATAAATTACAGTTAATTCTCATTATGGGATTGTGTTAAGTTGAATGGGAAAACTAAGGAAGTATGTAGGCCACCTGCTAAGAAAATACATGAAACATAATAGGCTTATATTATAAAGTAAAATGTACTAAGAAAATTAATAGGCAGGCCTATGCCTCTTCAATATAATAGAGCTGAGGTTAATCTAAAACAAAGGCTACGGTAGGCCTCAGCTAGGCTAGAGTTACAATTTGGCTTTTGCCTAGACCTAACTTAGCCTAAGGTAATTTATTGTATGAATTGTACAGTATTATTTATAGTATGAATGTTACAGTACTAATCACAAACAATATAAGGCTTGTTAATATCTGCAGTATGCGATATTGCATACAGATATGCAATAGTAAAAAATATAAACATTATAAATAGGAACTTACCACGAAGAACCTTTGCTTGCTGGCGCCGTGTTTTCAAATAATAAAATGTGTAAACGGCGTCCTTTGTGTTGTTGAACATAAGCTTGTTTTTACTATACAATTTTACCAACAAGCCAAAATAATCCTTAAAAGCTAATTCATGTCTAGTCACACCACACTGAATGCTTAAGAATTAAATTTGATCACTGGACATGTTTAACTTGTATTTATTTATTTATTTAGATTTAAATATTTCACTCGTGCCAATTTGTGGCAGTTTTCACTAATAAAAAAATAATCTTGTGGTGCAAGGCACTACAATGTGTTGTATGTGACCCCAAGTATTTTGGTCCTGTGAGTGTGTGGAATGTTGATGTTGTTTAGTGTAAGCTGTAGAATTACCTGGTGTTCTTTTGTGTTGCTTGTAAGCAAGGTGATGGTTGATTTTGTGGGCGCTACTTTGAGTCTATTGTGTATGAGCCAGTCTTGTATACTGTTTATGTATGTTTGTAGGTTATTTGTAGCGGTGTCGATGTTGTTGTGGGTGGATGTTAGAGTGATGTCATCTGCATATGATGATAATGTAAGCCTGTTATCTATGGGTGTTGGAATGTCATGCATGTATAAGTTGAAGAGTGTTGGTGAGAGAACAGAGCCTTGAGGGTCCCCGTTCGGAAAAAGCTTGTTTTTGGATGACTTGCCATTAAATGTGACATGTGAGTATCTTCCTGAAAGATAGTTGCTCAGCCACCTTTTGGTGTTATTGTGCAGGTTTGTGTTGAGTATTTTGTTTATGAGAGGGAAGCGTGGGATAGCATCAAATGCTTTACTAATGTCTATTGTTGCTAATAGTGTACGTTGAGCTGGTCGTCTGGAGTTGATGCCATCCATGATGTGCTGCGTGAGGTTAGTAAGTAATGTCGTGGTTGAGTGGTGAGGTCTGAATCCATGTTGAGTAGGCGATAGTGGAATGTGTGGGTTGGTGATTTGTAAGATTAGTCTTTCTGTTACTTTGGAAGGTGTGCATAGTAAAGTAATGGGTCAATAGGAAGCTGGTTCTGTTGGATTTTTGTTTGGTTTGAGAAGTGTAATAATTTTACCTTGTTCCCATATGTCAGGAATAATACAGTGTTGGTATGAATATGTGCTGATATTTGTGAGAGCTAGTATTCCTTGTGGGCCCAAGTGTTTAAGGTGTATGTTAGATATGTTGTCTGGTCCAGTAGCCTTCGAATTCTTAATGTTTTTGATGATCTTGGTGGTCTGGTCTGTATTGAAGGGTGTAATGGTTGTGTCGAGTCTGTAGGTTTTCTTGTATCTGGCTGTTTGTCTGTGAGCATGTTTCTGGTTGTTGTCTCTGTTTAAGTGACTTATCCAGGGCCGGACTTTCACCTGCTGAGGCCCTAAGCTATATGAAATTTGAGGCCCTTCTCTAAAAAAATTCGGGTAAAAAATTTAAAATAATTATTACTATAATTATTATTTTTTATATTAATGTTAATGATAAAGAAAAAATAATATATATATATATATATATATATATAATTTTTGATGAATTAGTGTTAAAGAATAAAAACTAATGATAAAATAAAAATATATTTTAAAAAATGAGGCCCCCGAGGGTGTGTGGCCCTAAGCTATAGCTTATTTAGCTTATAGGTAAGTCCAGCACTGGTCACTTATCTTTGCGTAGTGATTAACTAGAATGTTAGCTTGTTGTGTGTATGTTGGGATATTATTTTGGCTGCGACAGATAGCCGCGTGTGAGGTGTGAATGCCGCTGTTAGAGTGGGTAATGCCGTTTATAGTCTTGTATAGCCTGGATGTATCCGTGGAGTGGTTTAATGTTGTTATGAATTCCCTGAATGTTTCTGTTTGTTTTTCTTTGAGTTTGTTGTTTATTTCTGTGTTGAGCTGTTGTATCTGCTGTTTTATGGCTTCTGTGTGTGGGGTTTGTGCGTTATATTTGAGGTTGTTACGTTGCCTTATAAGGTGGGCTATTTCTCTAGTGTAATTTGGGTTTTATTTCCTAATGTTGCCCTTCGGTATGTATTTGTTTGCATTATTGATGATCTGATTAAATGTCTTGAGTGTTGTCTTGATGTTTATGATGGGTGTGCTGTTTAATGTGGTGAATTGTTCCTCAGTCTGTATTTTGAACTGTTCCCAATCAGCTTTCTTGTAATTTCTGTAAGTGTGCCTAAGGCTGTTAGGGCAGAGTGTAGAATGTGTTGTAATGATGATGGGCAGGTGGTCTGATGACAGTTGTTTTTCTGTTCTCCATTGTGTATGTGTTGCTAGTGAGGGGGAACAGAACGTTATGTCTGGGGAGGAGTTTGAGTATCCTGCTTGATGTGGTATGTGTGTATGTTCTTCTGTATTGTTAAGAATGAAGAGGCTGTTTAGTTGTGTGGCTATGTTGGCGCCTCTGGTGTTGCTTTGGTTGTGCAGGTACCAACTAGTGTCTTTGGCGTTGAAGTCTCCTCCTAAGATGACATTAGTGAGAGAGGCCAGACTGTGTAACTGTGGATTGTAATTGGCTGGCACCTGAGGTGAACTATCTGGTGGGATGTAAATGTTGATTGGTGTGGTGTTGTGTTTTGCGCGCGTTTTAATGTTAACTGCCTGTATTTCTATCGTGTTATCTGCTTGGATTGTGTTTGTAATGTTTTGGGTAGCATCAGTGTAACTAATGCTTTTACGTATGTAAGTGATGAGTCCACCCCCGTTACCCCCAGTACGATCTTGACGGATCGCCGTGAAGTCAGGGATGGTGGGTGTTTTGTGTGTGCGTTTTAGTTTTGTTTCTTGTACTGGGTGATCCAGATAAATGGGACCCATAAAAAAAAGCCAAATATTCTTAATATTTAATTCCTTTCATAAAAACTATATATCATTCGAAAGAGTAGAGTTACAAGTTTATTATGAAATATTTATTTTTTAAAAATGACTCCTTTCAAATGTGCTCCATTAGTTGCCAAGCATTCCAGTGTTCTCGCTTGTAAGTTCTGCATCACTTTTGCAAGAGTGTGCGGTGGTATGGCCTGTATCTCATTTGTGATGGCGGCCTTCAATTCTTGCAAGGTCGTTGGGTTATTTCTGTAGACCCTACTCTTTAAATATCCCCAGAGATAATAATCTAAGGGAGAAAAATCCGGAGACCTTGCGGGCCATTCAACGTCTCCAAATCTTGAAATTAACTCGCCTGGAAACGTTTGACGCAAAACTGCCATGCAGTTCCTCGTGGTATGGCAGGTAGCTCCGTCTTGTTGGAACCAGTGGTTTTCTAGACAAAGATCTCTTAATTTAGGAATAAGGAAATCGGTCAACATTTTTTCGTAGCGATCACCATTTACAGTGACCGTGTTTCCGGTGGAATCCTCGAAAAAGTACGGCCCTATGATCTGAGATGCAGTAAGACCACACCAAACAGTTACACGCTGACTATGCAACGGGACTTCGGTAATATTCAATAGATTTTCTGTTGCCCAGAAACGACAATTTTGTTTGTTTACAGTTCCATTCAAGTGAAAATGGGCTTCGTCTGACATAATCAAAGTTGCTAGAAAATTGGTGGTGTCATTTACCTTCTGTTGGATCCATTGACAGAATTGTCGTCTTCGTGCGAAATTTCCATCGTTTAGTTGTTGCACTGTTTGAATTTTATATGGAAAGAGCATTAAATTTTGCTTGAATATACGGTGTGTTGTTGTTCCATATCCAACTCCTAACAGCTGAGAAGCACGTCTGATGCTTATGTTAGGATCAGGGTTGTGGAGTCGGTCCAAAATTTTCCGACTCCGACTCCACACATTGTAAAAATTCGACTCCGACTCCACACATTGTAAAAAATCTAAAAATCCGACTCCGACTCCTCACATTTTAAATATACGACTCCGACTCCTCTAGTGTTTCACTCTATAATTATCATAATAATAAGACATTTCATCACCACCACATGAATCGTCAGGTTACTTTCTAGGATAAGGGAACATTCAAATATTAAGAAGGATATTGACTTGTAGATATCATATTAAGGGATTTTTATTTTTTCCAATAATATATCTATATATATATATATATATATATATATATATATATATATATATATATATATATAAATGAAAAAGATTCTCTTAAACATAATTAAGGTCTAACCAGTAGTAGTCCTACTTAAAATTGAATAACCCTTCTTAACCTAGTGGCTATAACCAGGGTTGTGGAGTCGGTCCAAAATTTTCCGACTCCCGACTCCACACATTGTAAAAATTCGACTCCGACTCCGACTCCGCCCTGAAACGTGCGACTCCACGACTCCGACTCCGACTCCACAACCCTGGTTAGGATTATCCTGTACAATTTCATGAGTTCTGTTAATGATCTCGTCTATCCTTGCTGTGCGCACTCTTCGAGTTGGTTTTCTTTTTCCAATGCTGCCAGTTAGGGAAAAATTTCTGACACACCGACGGATTACTTTCTTAGAAGGTGATTTTGACATCTGAAAATTTGTCTTGAAAGATCTTTGAGCTGAAACTACACTTCTTCCATGCTCATAATATTGCTCAGTTATGAAACGCAGCTGTTCCACAGTCCATGCAGTTATCTTGAAGGGTTAGTTTTAACTAACACTTTTATTTTGTTTTGTATCTTATCTTGTCTTGTATTGTCAAACCTATACAATCCTGTACAAACTTGTAACTATCATCTTTCGAATGATGCGTATGATTTTATAAAAGGACTTATACTTTAAGAGTTACAGGGGTTTCTTTTGGGTCCCATTTCTCTGGATCACCCTTTATAAGTGCTATGTGAATGTTTTGTTTGTGTACGAATTCCCTAAGCTGCATGATTTTGTTTGTGAGGCCATCTACGTTGTACTGTAATATGTTAATATTATACTTCTGTATGTGTCTCATGGTGCTATTGTGTCTATGTCTTTGTGTATGGTGACATGTGTAAGTTGTAGTGGGGCCTGGATTAGTCTTAATGTCGCCAGAGAGTAAGAGTAGTTCGGGGAGCACGCAATTGCTCCCTGTAAATGAAAAAATAGCACGCTGAGAATAGGTCCGGCCCCGGGAGCCGATCGGCACTCTGACCGTTCCACGCAACAGGCCGTCGACTGTCAGTCTGGCCAACCGTAGACAGCCCGCTGCACGGAGATTTGAGGAAGTTTGGCCACCAGCGCGTTGATGTTTTGGTTTGACGTCGCCTCTTCTTCGCGTTGACGTGTCCCGCACTGGAGGATGCAGCCACTGTTAGAAGCTTCCTCGTCAGCTGCTAACACTTTTTTCAGGTTGTTCTAGCTACCTGTTCAGAGGTTTTTTATAAACAAATCTCAGTTTTCTGCTCAAAACGGCTCTTTCTAATTTTAAAATTGATTAGTCAAGGAAGGAAGATGTTGACTTCTATTTTGCGGCAACAGTTGATGATATTTATGTTACTTTACTGATTAATGAAAATGATTAGGCTCTTCAAGTTACAGTATAAAAGATTTCTTTCGTAATCTTTCTTTCGTTATTTACACTCTAATCAGGTAGGTATTTTACTTATTAGTAGAGGAATTTTAGGAAAATCGACCTAACAAATTAGCAGGAAGTCGAAACTTGGTACACTTGTAAACTGAACCCTACTGATGAATATATTAAAAGTCCCAACAAATCCAAGTTGTGCTCCAGCCGCCATCTTGGAAAATGGCGGCCGAATTTCGGTTTTTGGAAATAACTTTAGAACCGTAAAAGATACGAAAATTTACCAAGAGAGCAATATCATTCTACATAAACAGACAAACATTTTCTGTTCCTAACTTTGTTTTGTACGATGAAAAATAAAAACGTTATGCAAAACCAAAGATTTTTCATTCTATGAATCAATGCGGACATGACGTTCAAACTGGGTTTGTAGGTAAAAAAAGCGAATGTTTTGTTATGACTGCCTATTTTCAGAAACCTCTCTTACTTTGTATGGTGATTTTGTGAAAAAATATTTCACAGGAACGAGCTAGTAGAAATATAAATTGTGACAGTACCTGGTTTTCTAAATATTTATACCAATACATTTTCTTGTTTCTAGCAGATATGGGCAACTCTGTCCCTAATTTCCTATATTCTACTTCTAATAAATACTCTTAATTATGATTATATCTACGGATTCATCTGTAACATTTATTCACTCAATCGGAGGTTATGAGTTAATATACCGAAGTAATAGTTCAAGGTGAATGACAGACGAACTAATATTTTTCTTTTCTTTTCAGGTAATGGACGCTATTGATGAGTCAAGATGAAGTGCTTGATATGTGCAGAAGAGATCGATGTGGGAAGCGGGGTATTTGTGGAAAGAGGGATCAAGACTCTGATTCAAGCAAGCAAAGATAGAGGAGATGATAAATACAAGACATTTCAGGAACTGAAGAGTGTACCAGTACACAAAATCTGTCGGAGAAACTACACAAGAAAGCACAGTATAGCTGCTGTCAATAAGGAACCTTCAGAACAATCAACTTCACAAGCCAACAGAGTTCTTCGTTCAGAAATAAAGACATTTAACTTTCTAAGTGACTGTATATTTTGTGGAGAGAAAGCAAGTTTACCTGACACAAAACATTCAAAAAATAGACGCCTCACTGTATATAATGTGGCTACTCTTGAACTTCGAGAAAAAATTATTTCAATTTGTGAACAGCGCAGTGATAGTTGGGGGCAGGAAGTATATTCACGTATTGCAAATTCCATTGATTTAGTAGCAGAAGAAGGTCGTTATCACTTTGTATGTTACAGCACATTCAAGCGCATTGCACAGAGAGATTCAGCAGGACGTCCAGAAGAATCAGTAGCTTCGTCTGCTTTCAAAAAACTTTTGGAATACATTGAAAGTAATGATGAGTGTCAGTACAGTTTGAGTGAGCTGAAAGATATTATGATGGAAGTTTCTGGTGCACAAAAAGAAGACCTTTACAGTGACCACTGGCTTAAGTGTAAGTTCCTTTCACACTACAAGTCAAGCATAATCTGTACAGATCTGCATTCCCGACATAACATATTTAGCTTCACTCACACAGGACGGAGGATTTTAACAGAACAATGGTATGAAAACAAGAAGACAGATGAGACTAGTGAACGATTACGTATTGTTGAAACAGCTGCAAAAATCATCAAAGAAGACATTTGTAAAACAGTGTATGATTGTAGTATGTACCCAGACATTGATGACATGAAGGCTGAGGGTCAGACTTTAGTTCCCCCGACACTTACAGCTTTCACTGAGATTCTTATTTCAACTAAAACTCAACCTACACCTGAAAGTATAGATCGCAAGAGAATTTTTATCAACCATTCGATAATTTCTGCTATGAGGCCACGTTCATTCCTATCTCCACTGCATTTGGGACTTTCTGTACACCTATATCGCAATTATGGATCAAGACATCTAATAGACATTTTGCATGCTGTGGGTGCATGCTCTTCATACAAAGCCACAAACTTCCTAAATTGTGCTGTTAATAGCCCACGGTCAACAGTACAACCAGATGCATTTATACAGTTTGTCTTTGATAATGCTGATGTGAACACAAGAACCCTGGATGGTTTGGGTACCTTTCATGCACTTGGAGGAATAAAGTGTGTTACTCCAGGAAACTCTGTCTCGAAATGCCCTCCTTTAGCACGTAATATTGGTGAAAAATGTGACACTACTTCAAATCAAATACCCATTATCCCTTACAAAAAACCTCCCACATCAGGTTTGAAGAGCATAATCTTAAGTGACATAACACATGAAGATGGAGATGTAGTTCGCAGAGGTTTCAAACTTGATGTTCTGTGGTTGGCTGGATTTAGTGAAGTTCAAAATAAATTACCAAGCTGGAATGGCTATATGAAATATGCAGTTACAAATGGAACATGGAATGTAAGTCGTGTGCTGGCAGTGCCTTTCATAAATCTAGAACCAGGAAATCTGACAACCCTTTACTCAGCTTTGATGTTTGCCGCAAAAGAAAGCCAAAGTCATAATCAGGCATGTGTAGTTACTTTTGACCAACCCTTGTTCTTGAAGTCTGTAGATATTGTTGAGTCAGAACCAGTTGCTAGTCTTGTATCTTCAATAGTTGTTCGCTTAGGAGGTTTTCATTTGTTGATGTCATACATGGGAGCAGTAGGACATATAATGAGTGGTAGTGGGATTGAGGAGTTGTGGCAAACTGTTTATGGAAAAGCGACTGTACCCCACATGATGAAAGGCCATTCATATGCCAGAGCCGTACGTGCTCATATTCTAACAGCTGCAGCACTCTTTACTCTCAATCATGACGAATTGGCTTCAAAAGCTGAAGAATCACAAAACATACTGTGTGAAATATCAAAACAGTATTCAGCAAAGGCACTAACTTCTGAAGATGTTTTTGAGTGTGTTGCTATTGAGAACTACATAAATCTGTTTGAGAAAGTCAAAAAAGATATGCAATTCAGGCAAAACACCTAAGTTATGGCTTCAGTATTTTCAGCAAGTCATGCTTATCCTTCAGTTTATAAGAGCAGAACGAACAGCAGACTGGAATTTGCATATTGAAACTGTCAAATATATGCTTCCTTACTTTCATAGTGCAGGTCATATACACTATGCAAAATGTGATCATCTGTATCTAACTTTGATGGAGGATTTGCCCAACAAAATGTCATCTGAGGACTTCCAAAGATTCACGAAAGATGGTTACTTCACAATCAGGCGCAGTGACAGATTCTGGTCTGGTGTGTCAACAGATATGTGCATTGAGCAAGTTTTAATGCGTAGCTTTAAATCAATAGGTGGACTTACACATGGTCGGGGAATCACAGATTCAACTTTACAGAGATGGGTGTTGTCTGCTCCAGCTTGTGGTGAAATAACTGGAACGTTATCAGAGTTCGCAGGAATAAGTGTAACAATTAGTCATCAGAACATAGAATCTGGAACATCTCGTCAAACAAGAGATTTAAACGACTTTGTGACATTTGTTTGCTGGCTAAAAGAACATAACCCATTTGGTCAATTATCAGGACAGTTGGTAAACCTCTCAAATGGGTTGATAGCAGATTCATCAATAACATGTGATAGGGCACTAGAGATTGGTACAGAAACAATGAAAGCACTCTCAAGTCATAGCTTCTCTGATATTCGACTGCAAAGGAAGAAGAAAGTAGTTCCTTTGTCTAACCTGTCATCTGGCACAATAAAGATGAAAGAAAAAACTGTAATCCTGCATTCCCCACAAGAACTCTTCCACAGAATGATATGTTTGGACATAAGCAAAACAGAAGTTAAAGGGTACTTTCAGTATGAGCTGGCAAGTGTGCCTCCATCATTATTTGACTCAACATTGTTAAGAAAAGGCACAAAGTCTTCTCTGATCAATGCTTTTCAGTCGCACAACGAGATGTTAGCTTTACCAGCCAATCCTCACTACATTTTAGATGGAGGAAACCTTCTTCATTGCGTTGTTTGGCCAAAACCCGCTACATTTGGTCAGCTGTTTGACTTGTATACAACCTCTGTAGAGAGCAATTACGGTAAAAACTGTACAGTGGTGTTTGATGGTTATCCTGACAGAGAAACCACTAAGACAGCCGAGCAAGAGCGACGAGCAGCAAAAAGAACTTCTAGAGATATCATATTTAATGAGAATACACCAACCACTATACCACAATCAGATTTTCTTGCTAACAGAAACAACAAATGGGCCCTGATTGCATCTCTTGTGTCTAGTATGAAGATCAAAGGTTATTCTGTTGTTCAGGCGGAGAGTGATGCAGATACTGTTATTGTTAAGGCTGCTCTAGGTCAAGCTAAACACAAAAATCAAACAGTAGTTGTTGGCCAGGATACGGATCTTCTAGTGCTTCTAACTGCTCTAGCCCATGAAGACTTTGAAATTTGGTTTCTCAAGCCAGGGAAATTAAACAGCACACCCCGTATTTTCAGCATCCAAAGTGAGAAAAAAAACATGGGGAAGGCTTGTGAAGTTTTGCTATCTGCTCACGCCATGACTGGATGCGATACCACATCAGCTTTGTATAAAAAAGGAAAAGTTAGAGGTCTCCAACTTCTACAGAACCATACAGAAATGAGAGAAGAAATGAAAATATTTAACCAAAAGGATGCCAGTAAAGAAGATATCAAAGCTGCTGGGGAAAAGTTCCTCTTAAAAATGTACGGATCAAAATCAAAGTCCTTGGATGAGCTAAGATACTTCATGTATAATCGCATAGTAGCGAAAAAGAAGTTAGATACATCTTTTCAACTAGCATCCCTACCTCCGACCAGTGCAGCAGCAGAGCAACACTCATACAGAGTGTACTTGCAGGTCCAAGAATGGTTAGGAAACTGCCTGGAGCCAACAGAGTGGGGATGGTCCATGACAGGGAAATCACTGAGGCCTGTCCCTACTACCAAGGAAGCCGCTCCATCACAACTTCTTAACCTCATTTCATGTAACTGCAAGCTAGGATGCACCAAGAGATGCAAGTGCATACAGTTTGGTTTGCTGTGCTCAGCGATGTGTGGAGGATGTGAAGGAACTACCTGCGAGAACTCTTATGTTGAAACGCTACTAGACAACTGATAACTGAGTGTGTTGCAATATGACACTACACATAATGCAATAAATGTACAATCTAGCTTATTTTTGCGTAGTAATTAGAAAATTATACTTAAAACAGGGAGACACAACTACATTTTATTTCCTAGCTCATGTTAGATGACTTTATTCAACATTAGAGATGTCACACAGTGCCTTAGTGTTAAAGCTATATACTGTATTACTGCGTTGCACTCCAAGACATAGATTACTACATTTTCATTTTAGGTAACAACAGACGATTATAGTTAGCTATAGTGATGTTCCCAAGTGTCTAAGGATTACTGTGACCATTCAATAAGATGTTATTTTATGTTCAATCCATAAAACCTGTCTGAACATCATGGTCATCATCAATACATGAACATTCTTCCTATGTTACATTTTTCTTCAGTATACAAGATAAGGAAAAATGCATGTTATATTTTACATAAAATATATTAGTAATGTATGTATTGAGAATAGCATTCATAATTATTTCCATTTTCAATACTTAGATGTCTAATGAAGGAATAAAATAACTGTTTTAAATAATGTTACTCCAAACCGATAACTTAGCTCCGACCCGTCATCAAAAAAATTACATTACAGTATTTTTCTCTAGCTCTTTCTGTTGTGCTTTACTTTTTTACCAAACTACCTATAAAAAACAAACTGTCATGGTTCTGAAATAATAAATTGCAACAAAATATTCGAATTTCTACCCATTAACCAAGTTTGAACGACATGTCTGCACTGATTCATAGAATAAAGGAATTTTGTATTTTGCGTAACTTTTTTATTTTTCATCGTACAAAACAAAGTTAGGAACAGAAAATGTTTGCCTTTTTATGTAGAATGATTTTGTTCTCTTGGTAAAGTTTCGTATCTTTTACGGGTCTGAAGTTATTTCCAAAAAACCGAAATTCGGCCGCCATTTTCCAAGATGGCGGCTGGAGCACAACTTGGATTTGTTGGGACTTTTAATATATTCATCAGTAGGGTTCAGTTTACAAGTGTACCAAGTTTCGACTTCCTGCTAATTTGATAGGTCGATTGAATATATTTATCCTAAAATTCTTCCACTATATGCGAACTTTCTTCAGAGTTTCTTCATATACTGTGAATATCTTCAGAGTTTCCTCGTTAATCAATCTGATACTTCTGTTGTTCGTGAAGCATGTGTCTGTAGACACCATGTATTTACTATTCAGTAAGTTGCCCAGGATTGTTTTCTGCCATTTTATTTTACTAGGATTTGAAACAGTCCATATCTCAAGGAAATTGATAAAGCCTCCGTTTGAAGGCCGGATGATACCACTTGTATTTAAATTTGTATTCTCCAGGGTTATATGTACGGCGCATGTTTCAATTAGGGTTTCTGGTTTCTGGTGTTTCCTTCTGTCCCGGGATAGCGGGACAAATTGAACTCAATCCCGGGATCCCGGGATTTCCCGGGAAATTTTTTAACATTTATTTAATATTATAATGACAAGATTTATACGACTTCTTATTTATTATCTGACGTATTTACTTCGTAAATAAAACAAATTTCAAATATCTTTTTATTTGATATCAATACTATAATAACAATATCCATTATACTCCACTTTAATAAAGAAAATAAAATTCCTTTACCCTACAGTTAGGTAGCAAATATAATAAAATAACTCAAACTTTCAAAGTAAATCAAAAATAAAAGAATAACAATAATATACGACATATTGAATAATATGACTGGTATTTAATCAGATTTTCTAAAATATCCCTTCAAGAAGGTGAGGCAATTAATGCTTTGATCACTGAGCCTGGTTCTCAGTTTTGTGATGAAGAGCTCTGCCGCGGAGAATGCTCGTTCGGATTCAATACTTGTTGGAGGCACTGATTTCATTGCTTCCAGAAGCAAACTTATGTTTTTTGTTCTTTCATTCGTTGCTTCGTATACCTCAAATTCTTTGCCTAGATGCATACTTTGGTTGACGTCAACAATTTCGTTCTTTTCGTGCAGAGTTTCGATTGCGGCATCTAGCTTGTCTTGCAGTGTCAAGTTTTAGATGGAATTGGAAGTCCTTCATCTTCTGGCTGGGATGCACTGGAATCATTCCCCAGTCCTCTCACTTCAAAGATTCTTGTCAACATCTTCTTTGCAGGTAACAGTAAGAAAGATTTCGATTCCAAGGGCGGCAAACTGTTACCACCACTGCGATTGTTATATCGCTTGCCATTGTTCGTGTATTCAAGGAGCCCGACCAACACTTTGTTTCTTCTATACTTAATTCTCTCGGTGAATGCTTTGAGCATTATCTTGGAAAATTAGGAATTTTGTTCAGTGAGTTCGTCAATAATAAACTTGAATACACCCTCAGCACTTAATAAGGTAGCTCCTCGACTACCTAATCTCTCGGCTCCTACTTTAATCGGCTGTAAAGATGAAGTAATATCCTGTGAGACTCTAAATTCAGAAGCAGTGAGGTTCATCTCCATCTTAAGGTCGATCATGGCCTTCGCGATGGCTGCCTTAAGCAGTAGAAAACGTTCTAGCATTGCCAATATGGAAAATTTGGGAGTACCGAAATGGAAGACCCACCTAATCTTGGATAAGCCATATTGACATTAAAATAAATAATAATAATAAAAAATAACTCAGAAGGAGAACATGAACTCTTGCTGAGAAAAATTAAAAAGACACCAACGAAAAACAAATATGGGATGAAAAGAAAAAAGATCCCATGGCTAGAAATAGCAACACGGTTTTAAGAAGAAGAAGAAAAAGATCGGATAAGCAGAATAACAGGGCGAGAAGCTGAATAAGCATAAGAACAGCGACGGAAAAAGCCGGAATAAAAATGTTTTAGTGGTCAAGAGATAAAATTCATAACAGTTTCAAGGTAAGAAGTTCATAAATTTCCCTTCGGTTATTAAATTTAGGTTAAATAAGCTGACATTTCAGCTGTAATTGTTTAACAAAGAGTATGGAAGTCCTGTTTATGGACAAATAGTTAGGCTGGTTCATCTTTGGCCTAGGTCTTCCATCTTCAACATAGCCTAGGTTGTGTTTAGGCTACTCTGGTTGGAGCAGGACCTATTTTTTCCATATCTATAATGGTGGCCCGTGTGGGGAAGGGTTATTTGCTGTGAAAACCTTAACCTTGAATAAAATAAAATAAAATAAATTAAAACAAAAAATAATAAAATTACGCCTTATCAAACATTTTGACATCTGAACAGAATTTATTCCATGTTTGGCTTTTTCAAATACTTACTACATATAAATAATAATAAATTACGAAGCCCTAACTAAAAATAAAAATAAGAAATAATTCAAATGCTTCAAAACTTATCATTTGGTCATAAATGTGGTAAAATTCTAGAATAAGGGTAATCAGAAGCCTAGCCTATTTAACCAAAATAAAGCTTATTTATAGAGTTGAAAGGGTTTTAGGATTTTGGGGACTTAATTTTGGAAAAATAAAATAAAAAGTATGGCTGAATGTGAAGCAATTGAGGCAAAGATTAAATCATTAAAAAGGAAGAGATCAGCAAGGAAGGGAGTCATTACCAGGCTTTTAACTACCTTTAATAGCAAAGAAAATCCAAATAAAAGGGATTATGATACTATTTTGGGTGGTTTAAATAGAATTAAACAGGAAATAATAATTATAGATGAGGAAATTGTTACAGAAACTGATGCGTTAAATGTTGGTGAAGAGACATATACAGCACTTTTGTGTGAACAAGAACAGAATATTTTTGAAATAGATTCTCACATAAATGAATTATATGCTGCTTTAGATAATCTACCAAATAATTTAGAGGCTACAAATCAAAGTTTGATTGAGGCCTTCAGAAATGTATCCATTTCTAATGATGACAATAAACAACTAAAAGCCAAGTTACCAACATTACAAGTACCAATATTTGAGGGTGATCGAACAAAATTTCAGTCTTTTCTAGAAAAATTTGATAGTTTAATTGGCAACAAAGATTATATATCTGATGTTGACAAATTCAGTTATCTCCTTAATTATTTAAAGGGCCCAGCCCTAAAACTGGTTGATGCCTTACCGGCAATTGGCAGTTCATATAAAATAGCTCTCAAATTACTAGAAAGAAATTTCCTAAATAAAAAAGAAATAGTAAATGATTTAGCAATAAAATTAAAAAATATAAAACCAGCCAAGGATAACCATCAGGATCTGTACAATTTCTATTGTGAAATTGAATGCATGTTAGGTCATCTACAAAATAATGATATAGATCTAGAGAAATCAGCATGGTTTATCCAAGCCATAATATTTGATTGTTTACCTACCCAAATTAGGGATATTTTCCAAAGAATAACGGGAAATACATACCCTACCCTTGATGAAATAAGGAATGAATTTCCAAATGTTTTGTCAATGTACAAATCTTCAAAGATTGATTCACAAACAAAGATTGATTCACAAACAAAGAAAATACAAACAAAACCACAACCACAACAAAAAGACAAATCAGAACAAAAAGTGATAGGTCTAACTCCTACACTACGAAATTTTAATGTTACGACAGAATTTGTACGTAAGTGTAAATTTTGTTCGGCTGATGATCACTATAGCACACGATGTACTAAATATGTAGACTTAGAATCCCGGATAAACAGGTGTTCTCAGTTAAACCTTTGTACTAAATGCACAGCTGCAGGACATACTAACAAAGACTGCAAAACAAAAATAAGATTCAAATGTGTTAATTGTGGAAGTTTAAATCATGTCTCTTGTCTTTGTGATTCATTTAAAAATTCAAATAAACAAAACCTAAAGAAAAATGAAAAAACATTTAATGGACATATATCAATAAATAATGTCAATAAAAATTCTAGTGTACTCCTACCTACAATAACCTTGGATTTAAAAAATAAAGAAGGTGGGACAACTCCTATAAGATGTCTAATAGATTCTTGTTCCCAACAAACATTTGTAGATCAATCATTAGTTAATCAATTAGGCCTACAAACTCATAAAAATGAACAAGAATTGTGTATAACATCATTTGTCAAAGAAAATGAACAGAAAGAAAAATATAATACAGTCAATTTAGATCTGGATATACCCACAGAGAATAAAACAACAAACATAGAAGTAGTAGTCATTGAACAAGTTGGTCAACAAAAATTTAAAATACCAAATTTAAAAGAAGTAATACAACAACTTAAAAAGCAATATAAAATTGCAGATAGAAATTTAAATGATGATATAATAGATAATGTTCAAATGTTAATTGGAGCTGATTATATTCACTTAATTCAGAAGGGCATAGTCAGAATAGGAGATGGGATTGCTCTAGATACTCACTGGGGTATAGCTCCACTGGGACACATAGATAAATATAAAATAACAATGAAAAATAAAAATATATGACTAACAAACTTGCCCTATTATGACAAGGTCTTACACAACTCAAATAATGACATAAATACTGAAATATTAAATAAATCATTAACAACTGAAGAATTAGATAAAGGTGTACAACAGCTCTGGCTATTAGAGTCAGTGGGGGTGCAAGATGGTGATCATACAGATGAAAATCAATTAATGGCTGAAAATTTTGAAAACACCATCATGTATGAAAATGGCCATTATTCAATTGAACTACCTTGGAAGATCAATAGTCCAAAATTAAATGATAATCTAAAGGTAGCTAAAGGTCATCTCTATAATTTGATGAAAAGATTAAAAAATGACAAGAGAATTAAAATGTATGATGATGTTTTCAAGGACCAGTTGAAAAAGGCTTCATTGAAGAAGTTAAAGATCACCCCTTTAAAAAAGACAACTGCCATTATCTTACTCACACAGGAGTCTATAGAAAGGATGCACCCACAACAAAACTTAGAGTTGTGTATAACTGTAGTCTTAAAGATGGCAATAAGCATAGCTTGAATGACTGTCTCATAGAGGGGCCTAATCTTATTTCAGACCTTGTAAAAATCCTTCTAAGATTTAGATTAGATGACTATGCAGTTCAAAGTGATATAAGCAAAGCTTTTTTGAGAATTCATCTGAAAAATAACTATGACAAAGATCAACTAAGATTCTTGTGGTTTAATGATCCATATGACTTAAATAAAGGGTTTAAAACATTTAAATTTAATGTGGTTTTGTTTGGAGCAAATGCAAGTCCTAGTTTACTGGCTTTAACCATCAAACATCACTTAAATTTGTATGATGAAAATGATTTAACTGTTCAGTTCTTGAAAGATCACTTCTATGTAGATAACCTTGTAGGATCAACCAAAACAGAGTCAGAATTAAATGAAGTTTACATAAAAGCAGATAAAATAATGAAAGAAGGTAATTTTGAATTAAGAGAGTGGATCACAAATAATGAGAGACTAAATCAAAAAATAAAATCAGAAGACAAAGGATTAACAGAACCAACAAACAGGGTGAAAACATTAGGCATGATCTGGGATTTGAACTCAGATTCTAAAGTTCATGATTCACTCTGCACAAAAGGCTACACCTTAGATACAACAGCTAACACAAAAAGAAAGATCTTATCCGAAAGTTCAAAAATATTTGATCCTATGGGTTTACTCCTTCCTTCTACTATCAGATCCAGGGTTCTTTTACAAGAATTTTGGAAACAGAAAGTAGACTGGGATGATCCTATAACCAATAAACAACAAGATAGCTGGAAAAGGTTAGCTAAAGATCTCAATAAATTACAAAACATAAATATTCCCAGAGTTTGTGGACACAGAGATACACCTCAAACCTTGCATGTATTTGGTGATGCCAGTGAAAAGGTGTATGGCTGTTGCGCTTACCTTGTAGGTGAGGATGGCAGCCATTTGATCTATGCCAAGGGGAAAGTAACACCCTTAAAACAAAAGAAAACTATTCCTCAGCTTGAACTACTTGCGGGTTATCTAGCTGTAAAAATAACAGTATTTCTCCATGAAGTCTATTATGATGTAAACATCACAACTACATATATTTGGCTTGACAGTCAAATCTGCTTGGCATGGATCAACTCTGATGAGCTAAACTCAAAAAACATCTTTGTCCGTAACAGATTAAGAGACATTAAAGAAGCTAGACAAAATTTGGACATAACCTTCAGATACATTCCAACAAAACAAAATCCTGCAGACTTTCTCACAAGAGGATTATCCTGTAAATTACTAAAATCCAACAAAAATTGGTTTCATGGACCTGAATTCATTCAGGATGAAACAATGTGGCCAGCAGAACAAATTAATGTAAAACTTAACATGATAACCACAAATAAAGTTGAGCCACTATTAGATTATAACAGTTATTCTGACTTTGGCAAACTTGTAAGGGTAACATCTTACTGTCTCAGATTCATTCACAACTGTTTAAAGAAAATAAATAAACAAAGAAATAATGATAATGAAATGTATACAAGTCTAGCTACCAAATATTGGATTAACCACATACAACAAACAGAATACAAAAATGAAATAGATTTTTTAACAATTGGTAAACAAATGAACAAAGTACCCTCTGTGGTAATAAACTTGAATCTTTACATTGACAAAGATGGCTTATTAAGATGTAAGGGTAGATTAAACAAATCACAAATCACATATAACAGTAAACAACCCCTTCTTCTTCCTAGGTTCCATCACATTACAACCCTAATTATTAGAGAGAAACACAATGAACTTTATCACATGGGCGTTCCACAAACATTAAATGCCATTAGAAAGTTGTATTGGATACCCAAAGGCAGAATGACTGTAAAGACAGTTTTGAATAACTGTGTCACCTGCAAAAGGATTCATTCCAGATCTTTCAGGAAGACCAATCCTCCTGATTTGCCAACAGAGAGAGTCACCTTTAATAGGCCTTTTGAAACAGTTGGCATAGACTATACAGGAAGTTTGACTGTTGGTCTGGGAACAACAGAACAAAAAATGTACATCATACTTTACACATGTTCATCTTCTAGAGCAGTCAGCTTAGACGTAGTGAGTGATCTCTCCGCAGAATCATTTGTCTATAGCTTTAGAAGATTTTGTGCTAAGCATTCTGTACCCAAAATTGTTTGGACAGATAATGCAACCTATTTCAAGGCTGGTGAAAATCAAATAAATGACATATTACAAAATTCACATACCATAACATATCTACAAAATAACAAAATAAAATGGAAATACATCCCTGTTGCCTCACCATGGTATGGAGCAATCTGGGAAAGGAATATCCAAACAATAAAGAATTGCCTAAAGAAATCAATAGGTAAAAAACAAATTGAATTCTTTGAACTTCTCACTCTCATTAGTGAAATTGAGAATGTTGTCAATAACAGACCTCTTACTTATGTAGGGGATAATATTAATGATGTAGAGCCTCTCACCCCAAATCATTTGATTAAGGGAGAAGTCATTAACCTTCTACCTGATTACAATATCTCCTTGGATGATCCACCTTGGAGTGATAATAATCATGATTTGCAAAATAGATTATCACAAATAACAAATATAAAAACAAAATTTAAAAAGCAATGGAGTGATGAATACCTTGTTGGGTTGAGAGAAAGACATAAATATATACAAAACAAAGACTGGGTTAATAAAATTAGGGTAGGAGATGTAGTTCTAATTAGACAAAATACACCAAGACAGTGTTGGCCATTAGGTAGAGTTTTAGAACTAAAAACTGGGGAAGATGGATTAACCAGGGTTGTAAAACTTAAAACTGCTTCAGGTGAAACTATAAGAGATGTATCACTCTTATACCCCCTAGAAGTAGGACCAACTACTGTTAACAAAAATGATCAAGATGATGAATCTATAATAGATTCTGATGATGATCAAAATTTGACCCAAACTATACCAAACCTAACCTGTTCAATAAATGATGTAACTAGTCCTACTACTACAATAACCTATACCACAAATAGTAGACCACAACGTTCAACTGCTCTACGAGCTAGGCAGATGTTACAACAAAAGATAAGGGCTGGAGTATTGTAATATTTCCTATGGAAAATAAACTAAAATGCAACACCCTTTCATTTTGAAAAGGGTGAGGACTTTATAAAATGCTACACTTTTTATATTAAAAAGTGAGGAAAAACAAAAATGGAATAACAAATAAAACATAAAATATAGGTAATCTAAGATGGGTTAACAAATATTAAAGAAAAAATTGGGTTTCACATGCAATTTTTCCTTTCTGGCTGGCCCCAATGTATGGAAAATTTGGGAGTACCGAAATGGAAGACCCACCTAATCTTGGATAAGCCATATTGACATTAAAATAAATAATAATAATAAAAATAACTCAGAAGGAGAACATGAACTCTTGCTGAGAAAAATTAAAAAGACACCAACGAAAAACAAATATGGGATGAAAAGAAAAAAGATCCCATGGCTAGAAATAGCAACACGGTTTTAAGAAGAAGAAGAAAAAGATCGGAATAAGCAGAACAACAGGGGAGAAGCTGAATAAGCATAAGCTGATTAAGCATAAGAACAGCGACGGAAAAGCCGGAATAAAAATGTTTTAGTGTGTCAGAGAAAAAATTCATAACAGTTTAAGGTAAGAAGTTCATAAATTTCCCTTCGGTTATTAAATTTAGGTTAAATAGCTGACATTTCAGCTGTAATTGTTTAACAAAAGAGTATGGAAGTCCTGTTTATGGACAAATAGTTAGGCTGGTTCATCTTTGGCCTAGGTCTTCCATCTTCAACATAGCCTAGGTTGTGTTTAGGCTACTCAGGTTGGAGCAGGACCTATTTTTTCCATAGCCAATAAGCTATTCCAACGTGTTTTTTAATCCAAAATTAGCATAAGTTCTTTTCCGTGTTCTGCTTTAACACATTTCTGTAAAGTTTCATTCTTTAATGGGGACTTTCGAAATTGTCTCACAATTTTTCTAACTTTGGCAATTATATCAGAGATGTTGATGTTGGATTCGTCTGGTGTTTCAAGTGAATTATTCAACTCACAAACATCTTCAGGTGATTCTTCAATATTGATGTTTGTGCATAAATCTTCTACATCACTATCTTGATTATCATCACCATCATGTACTTTATTTGTTGGCTCGATTACCACTTCAGTAACCTCAGTTTCCTGTTTCTTGTATAAAACATCGCATACGGCGAGATGTATACCATGGGCGTAGCACAGATGGTGATGACATTTCATTAATTTTCCAAATTTCACCATGACGCTAGCCCCATCTGTTACGCATGCTACACTGTGCTTTTCTACTGAAAGATTGAACTCATCTAATTTGTTCTCGACAATGTGAACAACACTCTCGGCAGGCATGTTACCATGAATTCTCATCATTCCTAAGTTCCAAAACTTCGTGGAACTAGTATAGACATTTATATTCATGTACCGACAATTTTTTAAGGATGTGTATTCGTCGAGTGATAAACTAAATCTGGAGCCGTTGTCAAGCATTTCTGTCATTTCTTTAATCACAAGCTCCTTGGCCAATTCATACTGGCTGTAGATAATATTCATGACATCACTTGGGTTCTTTGGAAGGAAATGTCCTTTAACACTCAAACTTTGTCGAATGAACTCGCTCTTTGTAATGGCATTAACCGAGAATCCATCAATTACAGCAAGCTTACTCACGATTTCTGCTCTTGTTTCTTTTTTAATGAACGACGTTATCTTCTGTTGTGTAGGTTTCCTTTTTGTACCACTAGATTCTCCTTCGTCATCAGCTGCACGCTTAGCTAACACCGGCTTTTCAAATTAATGTTTATTCTTTAGATGGCGAATCAGCCCATTTGTTGATAAACCTTTGCACATTATTTTAGTTTTGCATGTATTACACTTCGCCGAGTCACCGTTTATTTTCTCAAAATATTGCCAAACAAAAGACTCACTCATAATGGGGTAGTTGTATACAGATTAACTGTAAATATGGTGTGAGACTGCGAATCTAATGCCGGAAACTCACTATACTTAAGGATAAGCGGACACAACACCGCAGTGCACACTTGATAAAGGCACGATGAACACTGAGTCACTGACTAGTGAGCCAGTCTACCACAGCCCACAAGCCACAGCACCACTGCAGTGAGTCAGTGACTGGTTGCGTCGAGTGACTCGAGTCGTCGACTCACTGGAGTCACTGCGCATTGTAAAAAGTTTTACTCGACGATTTTAAACTGAATGTAAAATTGTAAATAAAAATATGAAATAATAATAACTGAAATAAATGAATATTATTAAAAATAACCAATCCCGGGATTTCCCGGGATTCGATTTTTTGTCCCGGGAAATAAAACTCCAAATTTTGGCAGGGTTTCCCGGGATCCCGGGACAGAAACCCTAGTTTCAATAGAGTAGGACAGCAATGTAAGATCAATGACGATATATTAAGGTCGAGTGTTTTATAAAAGTTCTAATCAGAGTTCCATGGCCTTGTGAGCAGACTTGAATTTGTAATCAGCTTCAGCCACTATGAAACATGTATTCTTACTCCGACGGTTCAGTGTCCACTGCATGAGTCACTAGTGTGTCCCCATAAGGGGAGAAACTAGATAGTCATCGAGCTATTTCAAAATGTTATTCGAGTGTGCCGATTTTTTGGATGGAATAGTTTTTCGGTAAGTAAATGGGAGAGTACCAGCTGAGAAATTCGAAAACCGATTTTTTGAAGCACACAGACACACTCCTGAGGTACGCTTATTGTAATGCATAAATACATAAGGCAAAAATGTCCAATTCCCGTTTCACAAACTCTCGAGTAAAAATTTTGTTATTCTATTTATTACTTTCGAAAGCGGTTTCCTCTTTGGTTCTTCGAATTGAATAATTTCCTAATACCGCTATACTTTCCCAAATTTAATTAGTAAATTAAAAAGCTGACCAGGAGTAAAAGTGCTTCCAACGGAGTGTCTAACAACTTCATTTGAAATTGCTCATTTCTAAGCAGTAAAAAATGGGGAAGAAACATTGTTGTCCTATTATTGTATATAGTTGGTTAAGGTATATATATATCAATTTCATAAGTGTAAAGTTTGTGAGAAATTGTCATTCAATGGAGCCAACAGTTTGGTCTCTCATGGCATAAATTTTGGACGCCGGCAGCGTCCCTCTCACTCCTTTCTTGAAAATGGCACATTTAGTCGTGGTTATTACAGAAAGCTCTCCTGCAATTCAGTTTTTGGTAATCTAGATGCATGATCATTGCGCCGTGTAAAGGTGTAAGTTTGATTGTGTAAATGCAAAAAAATTCACTTTTCTACGTGGTCAAAATATAATAAAAGCCCACTCTAATAGAGAGTTTATTTCCACAACAGTTTCGATGCCCACTGGCATCCTCGAGTGGGTTTTTATCATCATATTTTGATTGTCTTTGATGCTTAGAAAGACCACAAATATTTTTTTTATTTACGCTAACTGAGGCCTAACGTAGGTTTGCTTCAACTGATTACCCTAAGGTAAGATTAAGTAGGACTGCAGGGTCCCCATAACCTTTGTTTTAGCTCAACTCAGGCTATAAGTTAAGGTTGCTCCTTCAGAGCTTAGCCGATCTAGGCTGCGATTCCGAACCTTTAAGAAAAAAACAAACAACAATGGTCTAACTTCAATCTTGATCGCAGCTTATAGATAAACAAAAGCCGATCTGTAGTTAAAACACAACTTGACCACTTTTAGATTAAAATCCGCTATACCAAAATAACTCTATGATGAATTATCTTTTAAATAAAGGAAAATGATACCAAACACTTTAAATTTGAAATGTTTTTTCGAATACAGATTAATTGAATATAGTGATATATATATATATATATATATATATATATATATATATATATATATATATATATATATATATATATAACGGGTGCGGCAAAAATAACGCCCTTTTTAGTTTATTCTCTTTTATTGAAGGAAATAAATCAATTACAGCATTTCAAGAGAAATAATAAGGTTTTTAAGAAAAATAATAAGTACTTTCTCAGTAAAAACTAAAAAATAACAAAATGATACAATATAAACAAAAAATTATACTGTATAAAACTATAAAGATACAATTATTAAAAGGGCGTTACTTTTGCCGCACCCGGTGTGTGTATATATATATATATATATATATATATATATATATATATACCAAATTAATTTAATCTATTATAATAAAGTTTACAAATATAATAATTTCACCTCGCTTCACACCGATTTCAGAGACTCTGCTATTTCAGGAGGAATACCTAATTCCAACAATTTGGAGTAAGGTAGTTTGATCAGGTGTGGAGCATAAAAGTCGATCGCTTGCCACGCCATCGTCAGGAGGGAGGGCACATCAACATGCACTTTAAATATCTTATTCGTTCGAGTGATGCCAGACCCTAAAATGCCTCCAAACATGTAGATTGTGCCTTCCTAGGGAAACAAATTCACTTGAGGTTTGATTCATTCAAATATGAAAAAACTAAATGTGAACTTCGACCTCACCAGAACAGTTTTAAACCAACAAACCTATATATGCTTGAGGGTGAGGGCAAATGATATATATATATATATATATATATGATGAATAAAACCACGAAGGAAAGGAAACACAGAATGGTGCTCAAGCGCTTTCGTCTAATGACATCCTCAGGAACACTGAAGTACATAAAAGGGTTACAGCCTATATACAGATTACAGAAAGAAAAAAAAAAATATATATATATACAGGGCGTCCCAAAAAAATGTATACACACTTTAGATACTTATAAAGGCAGTGTTTATTAAAATACATTTCATTTTCAAAATGTAATAGAATCTACAGACATTATTTAATTGTTTTGTCAACGCCTGTTTTCAAACTGACGTCCGTTCTGGTCCAGACACTGCTGATAACGCGAAGCAATGGAATCGCAAACATCACGAAACATTTCGTTTGGTATTTGTGTGCATTCTCGTTCAATGGCTGCTCTCAATTCAGCGACTGTTGCAGGTTTTATAGCGTAGACTTTGTCTTTTAAGTATCCCCATAAAAAAGTCTAGTGGTGTGAGGTCTGGTGAACGCGGAGGGTATTCTACGAAACCCCTTCGTCCAATCCACATCCACATCCACATCGTGCCAAGTACCACTCGCAATACTCCACTCTTCGGTCCGAATCATCTTCATTAATAGCATGGACTAATCTTGGAATGTAACTTTTCCATTGACAGCGCTTCAAAATGCGTTGGACAGACGATTCTGAAATTCCTACCTCACGACTCGCTTGCCGTACAGATTTTCTTGGACTTTGGTGATACGTTTCCAGTACTCTTTCTTGCTTTGTGGGCTTGTCGATGTCCGTGGTCTTCCGGAACGCTTCTTGTGGACATTCTGAACAGTTCCATCGGCTTCAACTTATCTCTAATTCGAGTGATGGTAAGTCGCGTTGGTGGATCTGTTTGAAACTCCCTCCTAAACTGTCTTTGCACTTCAACTGCGTTTTCACACTTCCAGTAGCATTTTAGAATGAATTTCCTTTGTTCAAAGCTTAGTCTGACTGCCATTATTAATTCTAATGGGTTTAACTTGGAAAGAAAGAAACATCAATTGAGCTATCAGCTGTTAAAGTGTGTATACATTTTTTTGGGACGCCCTGTGTGTATATATATATATATATATATATATATATGCAATAAAAGAAGTAAAAATAAAAAATAAAAATTAAAGGATTATTATCAGAGGCATACAGATTTGTAAGGAAAAAATATCGATTTTTAGCACAAGATCAAATGAATTATAAAAATAGAAATTTATACTGGAAATCTGCCCGGGTTTTAACACACTGCCTTTTATGGTTAAGTTTCGATGTATATAAAAATAAAATGAAAATTAAAAGTCAATAGAGTAACATACAAGTTTACCAAAGATTTAGCGTTCTACCCTTCTTATCTAAATCTGTTTTGAAGGACAAATTGTTTGTTGTTTTCCGATAGATACTAAACTTAAAACCTGGGCTTTCCCTATGTACACGCACATCCAAAAATGGGATTGAATTGTCTTGTTCCACTTCTCAAGTAAACTTAATGGAGGGGACTTGATCATTTAACTGAAGGAGGAAGTTATCCAGGTCACGATTCATGGGCCAGATACACAAAATATCGTCGACGTACCGCAACCAAGGGATGCCAACCCCCAGGATTCTCGGAATGTAAGTAATTTCGAGAAACTCCATATAAATATTGGAGAGGAGGGGCGATAAGGGGTTGCCCATGGCCATCCCAAAAACTTGTTGATAATACTCGTTATTGAAAGTGAATTTACAGTCTTTGATGTAAAGCTTAATAAGTTCCAAAACAATGTGTGAAGGTAGTGGCAGGTCATACTTATGTAATTCTTGGGAGAAAAAGTCAAGCATATCGTCAATCGGCACTTTTGTAAACAATGAACAAACGTCAAAACTGATCAATCTATCGTTAGTTTCAGTACGTGCATTATTCAATTTTTCAGTAAGATCCATGGAATTTTTTACATGTGAATCAGAGATAGTTCCGAGAATGGGGGACGAGACTTTGACAAGCCATTTGGAGAGTTTATAAGTAATAGAGCCCACCGAGCTAATAATAGGGCGCATAGGGTTGCCAGGTTTGTGGGTTTTAATAAGACCGTAAAGGTAGGGCAGAGAAGGTGAAGTGGACATGAAAAGCGGAATTAAGTCCTTATGATCTTTGAGAATGCGTTTCAAGCCACTATTAAATGATTTGATGACGTCATCCTGCGGGTTCTTCCTAAGTTTGCTGTATGTGGCGGGGTCCTGGAGAAGCTCGTTCATCTTTCCGATGTAGTCCACTTTGTCCATAATAACTATGGTGTTAGCCTTGTCTGCTTTAGTAATATGGAGCTCCCCATCTTTTTTTTAATTGTGAGAGGCTATTGCGAAAACGTTTAGGAAAGTTATCTTCGTAATTACTATTCGCCGCACTATAAACGAGGCCTTTAACTATGTTAAACAAATACTGAGGGAGATTACACGGTTTTTCAAAACACGCGAGACTGTAACAAATTTGTAAAGCCGAAGGTTTTTTAACAATAAAAAAGGACATACCATATCCAAGGGCACTTTTTGCATCATCACTAATGTTTTTCGAAGAAAAGTTCAAAACACACTTTGAGCTTGCTTTTTTACTCCACTGACTATTTCGAATGAGACTTTTAATTTTTCGATCGAAAATGTTACGAAGTGAAGTAGTTCTCCGACGCAACTCCTCGTAAATTTCATCAAACAAAGGCCATTTTTTTCTTCAATGTTTCTCCGCGCCCTTAGGATCGCCAGTCCGGAATACATCGATGCCGAATTGGAAAAAATCAACGGTATTGGAAGTGATTTGTGTTATCCATCTGCGTTTATGGAATCTTGTCTCAACAAGGCAAAACGAACTTTCTATCGTGCCAATAATAACACTCGTACTTTGTCAAAAATTATTTTAGTACTTCCATTTTTCCCGGGCTTTTTAGGCATTGCTAATGTACTTAAACTTTTGGGTATTAATGTAGTATTTTCATATAACAATATTGTGAAAAATATCATAGTAAAAAATAGCCCTACCAATAATTCAGGCATTATCTATAAAATTGGTTGTAAACAATGTGATTCCTTTTACATAGGTCAGACGGGAAAGGATTTGCACACACGTATAAAACAGCATCAATATTCCGTTAGAACAGGACAGTTGTCCAGTGCCCTTTTTGTCAGTTATCCCAATGTATTGATTGGAATAATGCTTCAGTTTTATTTCACTCTAGCAACATTGTTAACAGAAATATTCTTGAGTCTGCCATTATCCAACTTTCAAATAACTTCAACATAAGCAAAGGTCTTTTTCAACTCGATCCTGTTGTTTTGAATTCCTTCAAAACAGATTTAGATAAGAATGGTAGAACGCTAAATCTTTGGTAAACTTGTATGCTACTCTATTAACTTTTAATTTTCATTTTATTTTTATATACATCGAAACTTAACCATAAAAGGCAGTGTTAAAACCCGGGCAGATTTCCAGTATAAATTTGTATTTTTATAATTCATTTGATTTTCTGCTAAAAATCGATATTTTTTCCTTACAAATTTGTATGCCTCTCTGATAATCCTTTAATTTTTATTTTTTATTTTTACTTCTTCGTTTATTGCATTATATATATATATATATATATATATATATATATATATATATCTGGTGGGGAGTTGGGGGTTTCGGCTGGGCCCGTCTCGTCGTCTCTCCCCCCGCCAGGGGAGCCCCCCTCTGAACTCCCTGTTCTACTCTCCACTTCTCGTTCTACTACGGGTGAAGCAGCTGCGGGGTCGGTGGCCCCTACCCCTCCCGTTCGGGGTGAGTCGGGGAAGCCGATTCCGTCCCTGGTTACGGACCGTTGAGTTTGCTGCTCAGCTTGGTCCGTGGCTATTTCGCTGTTTTCTCTGCCTCTTCTGATGCCGCTTCCCCTTACAGTTCCATTTTGCATTGGAACTGTCGGGGGCTTTTAGCTAACTGGGAGAACCTTGCCTACCTGCTGGAGAGCGAGCGGCCTTCCTGTGTTTGTCTCCAGGAGACTATCCTGGCTGCGCGGGGACTCCCTCGTCTCTCTGGCTATGTTGGTTTCCCTTGCACCCCGGATGAGCACACACGCCGGCGGGGTGCGGCGATTTATGTGCATCATTCGTTACCATCGCGAGGTGTGCCTCTTCGCACTTCCTTGCAGGCTGTGGCTGTGCGGCTCTTTTTAGATCGCCAGTACACTGCCTGCTCGTTTATATTCCTCCTCATGACCCTCCTTCTCGCGACGCGGTTCGCGAGTTGTGTGTGCTGCAACTCCTCGACCGTTTCTCCTCCTCGGGGACTTTAACAGTCGCGACCCGGCTTGGGGAGATGTCGGTCGACTAATGTTGCTGGTATGTTACTCTCCTTAATGGAGGAACTTTCCTTTGCGTGCCTCAATTCCGGTGAACCTACTTACTTCCACGAACCCACGGGTTCATTTACCTGTATTGATCTCTCCTTGGTGTCCCTCGATGCCTTACTCGATTTTTCGTGGAAGGTGTTGGGGGACTCTTATGGCAGTGATCATTACCCAGTCTGTCTTGAGCCGGTCGGCCGCAGCCGGGTGTCTCGTCTCGACCGAGGTGGTGCCTTGCGCGGGCTGACTGGCCATCTTCAGAGCTCGTTCCGTCATTGTCCGTTCGGTGTTGAGCTTTGGCTCTGTGGATGAGAGCTTGGAGTTCTTCGAGCGGGTTGATGGGCGTCGCGGAGGACTGTATTCCTCGATCTTCCGGTAACCCGCGGACGTAGCGTCCCGTGGTGGACTCCAGCATGTCACCAGGCGGTGTGCGAGAGGAAGAGGGCAACGCGCCGCTTCCACCGCACCCGCGCGCGGACCACTTGATTGAGATGCGGCGGGCGAAGGCTTTCGCCCGCCGGACTCTCAAGTTGGCCCGTCGGGCCTCTTGGCGTGCTTTTGTGTCCGGCATTTCCTCATCTACCCCTTCTGCTGCTGTGTGGCGGAAGGTACGTAGTATCGAGGGGAAGCCGGTCCCTGCTAGTCGCCCTGTCCTTCGGGACGGGGACGGCTTCCTTTCGGATCCTGCTGCTGTGGCGATCGGCTGGCGGTGCTTTTGCTGCGGTTTCCCGTTCGCCTTCAGCTGCGGATCGCCCTTTATCGGAGGTACGTTCCCGCCTGGGAACGAGCCCTATAACCATCTCTTTACGATGCGGGAACTTCGGGCTGCCTTGGCAACCCGTCGTTCTTCCGCCCTGGCCCTGATGACATTCCGTATGACTTTCTTTGGAATCTGCACCCGATGGCCCTGCACTTCTTGCTGGATCTTTTCAACCGGGTGTGGGTTGAGGGGTCGTTCCCTTCCCGTTGGAGGGAGGCGATTGTGGTCCCGATACCTAAGCCGGGGAAGGATCCGGCGGAGGTGGCGGCTATCGGCCTATTGCTTGACGAGCTGCTTATGCAAGCTCCTGAAAAGATGGTGGCCGTCCGACTTTCCTTTACACTGGAGTCGCTTGGGTTATACCCCCCGACCCAGTATGGCTTTCGTCGATTTCGGGGTACTCTGGACCCCCTTCTCCTCCTTGGCCATGATGTACGGGAGGCTTTTCCCGCCGGAATCTTGTTCTGGCCGTCTTTTTTGACGTCCAAAAGGCCTATGACACGACCCGTCGGGGAGTTGTCATGGACCGTTTGAAGTCTCTTGGTTTTGTGGGCTTTTTGCCCACATTTCTTCGCAACTTCCTCTGCCGTCGCACTTTCCGCGTCCGTAATGGGGCGGCCCTATCTGACCTGTATGTTCAGGAGGAGGGGGTGCCCCAGGGGTGTCTTGAGCGTCTCCTGCTTCAACCTGGTATGTCTGCGCTACCGGGAGCCTTCCGCCCTCGGTGCGCTGTTCCATCTACCGATGATCTGGCTGTCTATGCCGCGGGGACGAGTCCCCCCCTCGTGGAGAGGCAAGTCCAACTCGCGGTCAATCGGGTTGAACGCTGGGCGTCGTCGGTGGGCCTTACGTTGTCTTCCCCGAAGACTTCGTGTGTGGCCTTCCTTCCGTCGAGGAGACGGGGATCCGGCGCCATCCCGGCCTTTAACCTTACACTCGGGGGTCAGCCTCTGGCCCTCGTTCAGTACTCTTCTGGGTATGGTTTTCGACAGCCGTTTGAGCTGGGTTCCCCACCTTCGCCGGCTGCGCGAGTCCGCGAGACGTACCCTGGATTTGCTGGGCATCTGTCGCATACTACATGGGGCGCGGATAGGCGGACACTCCTCCGTTTGTACGTGTCCCTGGTACAGTCCAAATTAGACTATGGGAGTGTGGTGTATGGCTCCGCCTCCCGCACGGCCCTTCGGATACTGGATCCGGTCCTCTCTAGAGGACTGCGCATGTCATCTGGCGCCTTCCGCTCCTCTCCGGTTGATAGTCTGCAGGTTGAGTGCGACATCCCTCCCTTGGAGGATCGGAGGTCGTTCCTCATTGCTAAGCACTATCTCCGGATCCTCCGTCTTCCCACCTCTCCTCTGTTCCAGGTGGTTGAGAGGGCGTTCTGCCGGGATGGGGGTTGGTATTTCACCGACACGGTGACCTCCCTCCTCGATGGTATGGGCACTCCTCCATCCGTTATACCGGTCTCTTTCAGGGTGTTGCACCTTGGGAGAGCACCCCTGTTGCGTGCTGTAGGGCGTTGCGCCCCGTTCGCAGGACCGATTCTGACTCTGCCTTGCTTCGGTCTCTGTTCCTTCAGCATGCGGCGTGTCACTCTGCATGTGTTGCGTCTTCACGGATGGCTCGAGGTCGTCGGGGGGCGTTGGCCGCGGCTGTTCCCCAGTCGTCTGCCCTTGCTCCCCGATGTACCCGTCTCCCTGATGAGGCTTCCGTTTTTACGGCGGAGCTCTATGCCATTCTGAGCGCTCTGGAGGTGGTGCGGGAGCATCCGGATGGGTCGTTTGTCATCTATTCGGATTCCCGCAGTGCCCTGGATGGCCTGGAGTGTTTTGACCCTGTCCACCCTGGTCCGACGAATCCAGCTACTGTGCCATACCTTGTCGCTTTCGGTGGCAAGGAGGTGGTATTTTGCTGGGTCCCAGCACATGTTAACGTGGCTGGAAATGAGGCTGCCGATCGAGCTGCCCGTTCCGCGTGCCGACTGCAGGTTTCACCTGGTCCTCCCTTTTTCGATTATATCCCTGGCTTCCGTAGGTTTTTGCGCTCCCGGTGGCAGAGTCGCTGGGATGGCGCTACGGATAACAAACTTTGCAAGATTAAACCCAATTGGGATGTTGGGCCTCTTCCTTCCATCGGTCGCGCCATAAGGAGGTGGCTCTGGCCCGCCTCCGTATTGGCCACACCCACCTGACCCATGGCTATTTGATGGCCGGGGATCGGGTGCCCCGATGTCCCAATTGTAACGTCCTACTTACAGTTGCCCACCTCCTGGTGGAGTGTCCGCTTTACTCTGCGCTGCGCGCAGAGTATTTTCCCTTTTTGGAGAGCGTCGGGCCTTGTGATAGGCTTGGCGCTCTTCTATCTGAAGGTCCCTACTTTTCAATAACCGGGTTGTTCTCCTTCCTCTTTCGCTCCCGACTTCTTTACCGGCTGTGACTCCGCTATAATCTTTCTGCTTCCCCCGTCTATTGTTCATTTCCATTAATTGTTCCGTAATCTTCGTCCTGTGTTCGCTCTGCTATCCACCTTTCTTTTGGTGGCCATGAGCGGTCATACTTTGAAACAAAAAAAATATATATATACATATATTTTTTTTCTTTTTTTTTCCTTTGTAACCTATTTTAGGCTGTAACCCTTTTATGTACTTCAGTGTTCCTGAGGATGTCATTAGACGAAAGCGCTTGAGCACCATTCTGTGTTTCCTTTCCTTCGTGGTTTTATTCATCATAAATATTTTTCACGTGTTACTTTTGTGAAATAATTTTCATATAATGAACACCACGCGTTCCTTCGGCTTGCTGTTCCCTCTCTCGTCTCCGTTTGTGTCCGTGTTTTCTTCTACATTAATGAAGGGGCATGCAATTCGTATCCGACGAAAGTTTCTTACTAATTGCCTAGAGGAGCAAGTTCTTCCCAAATCCCTGCTTCCGATTCGCCTCAGACAAATTGACGACCATCCGTTCAACAACTTCAGCAGATTAATATTAAAGAAACATATTGAAGTCACCAAACAAAATGAGTGGTCCGCCTTCAAAAATTTAAACATCGCCAAACATAATTTTGTAACCGTTATTCCCCAACCGTGGATCCAACCTTTGTTTGATGAAATTTACGAGGAGTTGCGTCGGAGAACTACTTCACTTCGTAACATTTTGGATCGAAAAATTAAGTGTCTCATTCGAAATAGTCAGTGGAGTAAAAAAGCAAGCTCAAAGTGTGTTTTGAACATTTCTTCGAAAAACATTAGTGACGATGCAAAAAGTGCCCTTGGATATGGTATGTCCTTTTTTATTGTTAAAAAACCTTCGGCTTTACAAATTTGTTAGTCTCGCGTGTTTTGAAAAACAGTGTTATCTCCCTCAGTATTTGTTTAACATAGTTAAAGGCCTCGTTTATAGTGCGGCGAATAGTAATTACGAAGGTAGCTTTCCTAAACGTTTTCGCAATAGCCTCTCACAATTAAAAAAAGATGGGGAGCTCCATATTACTAAAGCAGACAAGGCTAACACCATAGTTGTTATGGACAAAGTGGACTACATCGGAAAGATGAACGAGTTTCTCCAGGACCCCGCCACATACAGCAAACTTAGGAAGAACCCGCAGGATGACGTCATCAAATCATTTAATAGTGGCTTGAAACGCATTCTCAAAGATCATAAGGACTTAATTCCGCTTTTCATGTCCACTTCACCTTCTCTGCCCTACCTTTACGGCCTTATTAAAACCCACAAACCTGGCAACCCTATGCGCCCTATTATTAGCTCGGTGGGCTCTATTACTTATAAACTCTCCAAATGGCAAGTCAAAGTCTCGTCCCCCATTCTCGGAACTATCTCTGATTCACATGTAAAAAATTCCATGGATCTTACTGAAAAATTGAATAATGCACGTACTGAAACTAACGATAGATTGATCAGTTTTGACGTTTGTTCATTGTTTACAAAAGTGCCGATTGACGATATGCTTGACTTTCTCTCCCAAGAATTACATAAGTATGACCTGTCACTACCTTCACACATTGTTTTGGAACTTATTAAGCTTTGCATCAAAGACTGTAAATTCACTTTCAATAACGAGTATTATCAACAAGTTTTTGGGATGGCCATGGGCAACCCCTTATCGCCCCTCCTCTCCAATATTTATATGGAGTTTCTCGAAATTACTTACATTCCGAGAATCCTGGGGGTTGGCATCCCTTGGTTGCGGTACGTCGACGATATTTTGTGATCTGGCCCATGAATCGTGAACTGGATAACTTCCTCCTTCAGTTAAATGATCAAGTCCCCTCCATTAAGTTTACTTTAGAAGAGGAACAAGACAATTCAATCCCATTTTTGGATGTGCGTGTACATAGGGAAAGCCCAGGTTTTAAGTTTAGTATCTATCAGAAAACAACAAACAATTTGTCCTACGTACACTTTTACTCGGGACATGACACCCGCACTAAGAAGGCCATTTTTTTCTTCAATGTTTCTCCGCGCCCTTAGGATCGCCAGTCCGGAATACATCGATGCCGAATTGGAAAAAATCAACGGTATTGGAAGTGATCTGTGTTATCCATCTGCGTTTATGGAATCTTGTCTCAACAAGGCAAAACGAACTTTCTATCGTGTCAATAATAACACTCGTACTTTGTCAAAAAATATTTTAGTACTTCCATTTTTCCCGGGCTTTTTAGGCATTGCTAATGTACTTAAACTTTTGGATATTAATGTAGTATTTTCATATAACAATATTGTGAAAAATATCATAGTAAAAAATAGCCCTACCAATAATTCAGGCATTATCTATAAAATTGGTTGTAAACAATGTGATTCCTTTTACATAGGTAAGACGGGAAAGGATTTGCACACATGTATAAAACAGCATCAATATTCCGTTGGAACAGGACAGTTGTCCAGTGCCCTTTTTGTCCATTTGTCAGTTATATCCCACTGTATTGATTGGAATAATGCTTGTTTTATTTCACTCTAGCAACATTGTTAATAGAAATATTCTTGAGTCTGCCATTATCCAACTTTCAAATAACTTCAACATAAGCAAAGGTCTTTTTCAACTCGATCCTGTTGTTTTGAATTCCTTCAAAACAGATTTAGATAAGAAGGGTAGAACGCTAAATCTTTGGTAAACTTGGATGCTACTCTATTAACTTTCATTTTATTTTTATATACATCGAAACTTAACCATAAAAGGCAGTGTTAAAACCCTGGCAGATTTCCAGTATAAATTTGTATTTTTATAATTCATTTGATCTTATGCTAAAAATCGATATTTTTTCCTTACAAATCTGTATGCCTCTCTGATAATCCTTTAATTTTTAATTTTACTTCTCCGTTTATTGCATATATATATATATATATATATATATATACAGGGTGGGCCGTAAGTTTCCATACTTAGGAAAAATAAACATTTTGTTATGGACAACCATTTTTATTTATATAATATGCTCTACATGGTTGCCATTGTTTTGAAAACACATTTCAATACGTGTTCCCCATTGTTGATGAACACGCATTAGCACAGTTGACGTTATGCTTGTAATGGCGTTGGTGATACGTTCCTTTAGATGATTTATGTCTCGTATCTTTTCCTGATACACCATGGCCTTCAAGTGCCCCCAAAGATAGAAATCAAGGGGGGTGAGATCTGGGGATCTGGGAGGCCACTCCACAGGACCACGCCGACCAAACCAAGCATCCGGAAACTGCTGATCCAAATACCGAAGCACGTGAAGACCATAATTTAAATTTTCCTATGTATGGAAACTTACGGCCCACCCTGTATATATTATATATATATATATATATATATGATAAAATGAAAACGCGTAAATCACCGGTCCGGATTCCATATATCCCATACAAGTAAAAGAATTAAAAGATAGCATTGTTGTGCCGCTACAAAGATTTTTAATGCGTCTATTTCTGAGGGGTGCGTACCAGATAATTTCAAGTTAGCAAACGTAACACCAATCTTCAAGAAAGGCGATAAAGGTGCGGCGGGAAATTATAGGCCAATCAGTTTAACGTCTGTTGTAGGTAAGCTTTTGGAATCAATAATTAGGGATCGTATAGTCGAACACTTAGAATACCATAAACTTGTTAGAAATACGCAGCACGGATTTAGGCGAAACAAATCTTTCTTAACTAATCTTTTAGAATTTTTTCAAAGCGTGGTTGACGTTTACGATAGACATCGGGCGGTTGATGTAGTGTATTTAGATTTTCAAAAAGCGTTAGACACCGTGCCGCACAAAAGACTCATTGAAAAAACTAAGGCTCATGGAATCAGGGGTGTAGTAATAAATTGGCTAGAAGAGTGGTTGCGAGGCAGGAAACAGAGGGTGGTCGTTGATGGAGCGGAGTCGTGCTGGGCTAATGTAGCGAGTGGCGTTCCTCAGGGTTCTGTATTGGGCCCCTTGCTTTTTCTTATATATATTAACGATTTAGATGTCGGCCTAGTCAGTACAGTTTCAAAGTTTGGCGATGACACGAAGCTGGGTGGTAGGGCGATTAATGACGAAGATAGAG
>JAJOZX010015532.1:0-86135 GCA_023014485.1 Bathynomus jamesi | reverse complement strand
GATGGCAGAGATACTAAAGAGTAAACAGCCTCTGGCGCCACACACTCACATTTACTTCTCAACGCCATCTATTATCTCATAAAGAAACTAATTCACATTGGGACTTGAAAGTACCGGCAGGATCAACCGGGTAGAAAATAATTATGGAGATTTTAAAGATGTGGTACCTAGAAGTACCGCCAGGACATAAAGGGTTAAGGTGAAAACGCTCCCATTGTAAGACATCAATTGACTTAATTTATGTCATCAAAGTGACATGAGAATTGAAATCTTACCTGATCAGTTTTATGGTTCTTGAAATGTATCAAGGAGACTACTAATAAGGTACTCACAGACATATTATAAATATACATGACTTACTTGACAACGATTATTTTTAAATATTCACTAGCACAAACATGTTGCGCAAGAGACAGACTGCAAATGAAACGAATGTAGTTATTTGTTGTAATTGTTACATATATATTATTGAAAGTGCCTTAAAATGGTCGTGATATTTCTTGAAAGAAGTTGAAACATTCAACTCAAATGGCAAATCTTTCCGCCTGATTTTACAGTCGACCATGTTTTGCCCAAACCAATGCCATAAATAACTACCATATTTGGTAAGACAAATTGTGGCGACGGAAACAAATATATCGCCTGATTTTGCACTGCGGAAATGGAAATTCGTTCATCACTATTAACAGTGGCGGATTAATTGCGCACCTGCTCAGCACTGAAAATAATAGAAACTTTTAAACGTTTATTTATGAATTTTTGGGGTTAACGGACTTGAGTTAACGGAAGTTAAATGTAACGGAAGTTAATTAGTCGGATAATGATTTTCAAAGTTAACTTAAAAGTTAAATCGTTAACGAAAAAGTTAACTTCGTTAATTAACGATTAACGGATTAACGGTTTGGTGCCCAGCTTTGGCCAATGACTAAGTAGGCCACTGAATCACTGTGTACAATAAACATACAACTGCCTACGCCAATGCTTCCAGATTTGAGATTTATAAAATATATCGGAGACCAGTCCATTAACCATGGCTTCTATTATCTTATTGACTGACTCACCAAGCCTAGTGATAAATCTAAATACAAAATTGCGAATGACACTGGCACAGTTAGGCACCTTATTGACTACAAACAGCATACTGACACTAGAAGGAGCACCATTTACAAATCGTGGAATCCTTAATAAACTCCTAAAAATATTATTATATGCAACATATAATTTCCTCAAATTATACATCCTGTAGTTCCACCATAAATGAGCTGTATACATTGGAGTACAAAAGGTTTTGAACAAAATCAACCTAACATCTAATGAACACATGAAATTTTCTAACCAAAGTATTTCCCTGAGCATATAATTGTCTACAGTGTCTTAGAATATCACAGTCATCTGAAAGACTATCCGTTAGTATGTGGCCAAGATACTTAGTCTGGGTTGCTTCTGACAGCACCATACCATTCAATTGAAATTCAGGAAATTTTATATATACCAGATGTCCCCAAAAAATGTTTACACATCATATTAACATATATATATATATATATATATGTATATATCATGCACACTTTAGATGATAGTAATATGCGCTGATGTATTAGTATATTTATAGTACTTAGTAATAGTAGTATAGTAGTTAGTAATGGTGTATTGTACTTAAATAACAGTAGTATCCCTTGTTACAGGAAATGGCGGCATTGCAGTTATCGTTTGAGCAACTAAGTGGATTCTGAAGCACTACTGGAAGACGGACAATGTGGCTGAGGTACAGACATTGGAGAAATGAGTTTGGAACATTACCACCATCACGGGTAACAATTACAAGATTACGTGATAAGTTTGAGACTGACGGAACAGTGCAAAACGTCAACAAAGGCCGATCTGGAAAACGTCGCACTTCAACTGCCAATGAAAGTGTTGAGACCGTGTTACAGGCCTTCACAAACTCTCCAAATAAGTCTTCAAGGCAATGTTCTCGTGAGACTGGTGTTTCTAAATCTAGCGTTCATCGCATTTTGCGACGTGAAAAGTGGAAACCGTACATACCTAGACTGCTCCATGCAATGAATGAGGACGATCCGGATCGTCGAAAAGAATTTTGTGAGTGGTTTTTGCACATGTGTGATGAAAAACAATCTTTTCCTGATTTCATTGTTTGGTCCGATGAAGCCACTTTTAAACTTAATGGTACTATCAATCGACACAACTGTGTGTACTGGGCAACCGAAAATCCAAACGTAACAGAAGAACGAGCACTTAATCAACCAGGAGTGTCAGTGTGGTGTGGTCTGTCTTCCAGAGGACTGATAGGGCCATTTTTCTTTGAGGACACTGTCACAGGTGCTGCTTACTTATCAGTGCTGCGAGACAACATTGTATCTTCAATCAGAGCTCTTTTTTTGGAAGAAGTGTTTATTTTCAAATATTTCATAAAAATGGGTAAAAAACGGAAGTCTGCAGTGTTAACTCGAAGTGATAGTGCCAAAAAATTCAGTGGCCAGCCTTCCCCTTTGGATAAAACAGAGCCTCCTACCCTCCGCCAAGTTATTCAGTACAGTTATTTCCTCCAAAACAGCTACCCGGACTTGAAAGACTATGATATTGCTAAAATGATAGCAAAGGATGTGATTGAGATCTGGCAGGCAGTGAACCCGCGGCTGCCCCTGTATGAGGAATATTATGTAGTGAAATTGATGGATAAAGTGTGCTTCAAGAAAGCAAAAGAGATAAACAGGAAATCTCTTTCTACAGTCCAGGAGCAGAATCTGGAGGAAAAGCTGGATAAACTTTTTGACATTTCTGCTTGCACCTGTAAGCTACCTGTTCGTCCCTGTGATGACAATGCTGTGAAGTGCAAGAAAGAAAATTGTCAAATACAGCACATAATCTGCACTTGTCCTCCCAGTAAGAAGGTAATGCTATTTTTTTAAACTTAACTGGCCTAACTTAGTGCGATTAGGTGCCTTTTAAATGGAAGGAAATTCAATGCTTGTAATTGAAAAATATCCGCATTTTCCTCCTGTAATCTCCCCCCCCCCCCTGGTAATAGAAATTAATAATCAGGATTTTATCTCTTATTTTAGATCCGCTATTTAATATACTTTAATATTTCAGGTTCCAGTAGAGGAGAGGGAATACTTGAGAGATCAGAGGGCCAAAATAGGACCCAAGGGCTCTTTCCAGCTGGGATCTGTGGATAAAGCTGCTGTGAAGAGAGACCAGAGGGCTGCAGCTGAAGCAGAAAGATTACAGAGCCAGATTCAACAGCAGCAGGAAGTGGATTTGGCCACTTTTGCCTCCACACCTTCACAAGATATTTCTTTTGAATCCAGCTCAGGAGAATCAGGAGAGGTACTATATTTTTTTTCTTATATCTTATCCCATTTTTACCCAAATTTATCCCTACTTTTTGTCCCTATTTCCCCCTTTTCCCCCCCATTTTCGCTTTAGTAATTTATTATTTTTTTCGCCGACTTTTTACCTGAATTTTCCCCCATTTTTCCCCCCCGTATTTTCCCACTTTTTTCCCCCATTTTCGTTTAAGTAATTTATTCTTATTTCCGCCCATTTTCGTCGATTTTTACCCATATTTTTCCCTACTTTTTCCCCTATTTTCCCCCATTTTCGCTTTAGTAATTTATTTTTTATTTTCATTTCAGCCATCTGGTGGTGAAGCTGAAGAGTTCAAGCCAAGGAGGCACCCAAGTGGAGGTTACAGGTTTTTGAAAATCCCCAGATATGCCATGGAACTGATCAGGGGTGATGTTTCTTCCAATCTTAGGGCAAGTCTTGCTAATGCCTTCCTCCTGGACTTACAAGCTATGGACCTGCTTAAGCCTGGCCTTGATGTGAAACAGATAATAGTTGATAAATCGAAAATGGACAGGGAAAAAGCTAGAATGAAAGAGAAAAGTGATGAAAAGCATAATGAGGGTCTGGAAAAGTTAGTCTGTATTGGGGTTGATGGGAAAGTTGACAAGGACACTTTGCTGTACAGAGAAGTTAAGGATGAAAATGGGGAGACTAAGCTGAAGAAAGGAAATGGACAAGAGCACCATTTGACTTTCACAAAGGAGCCGGGAACTGAAAGTGGAACATATCTTACTCACAGAGTCATCCCAATTAAAGGTGCGACTGGAGTTCTTCTTGGTGAAGAAGTTGCTAGTGTCTTGGAGGAGTTTAACAGTGTTCATACCCTGAAAGCTGTCCTCCTTGACAACACAAATACAAACACTGGCTGGGAGGGAGGCCTTGTAACAGCTCTGAAAATAAAATTGAGCGGAAATTGCACACCATTGGCTGTTCACTCCATCAGAATGAACTTCCTTTCAGAGCTGTTTTCAAGCATCTTGATGGCAGTACCAAAAGTCCCACTGCTTTCACTGGTCCGCTGGGAAAACTCTGTGAAATTGACTACCAAGATCTGCCACAAGTGGAATTCACCAAACTCAGTGGCCCCCTGGATGACATGGAATTTGCTGAGGAGACACTGAATGATCTCAGTAGCGACCAGAGGCTTCTTTTGGAGTATGTGCTTGGAATTTCCAGGGGCAAAGTCAACCCAAGATTTGCTGCCTGGAAAATTGGACCATTAAACCATGCAAGATGGTTGACTTTGGCAATTAGATTGATGTGTCTGTGGACCAGAGGTGCTTACCCTCCAGAACTACAGGATAAGCTTTACCAGGCCATCAAGTTCATTGTGGAAGTGTATGCAGTCAGTTGGTTTGAGATCAAAAGGGACAGCAAGTTCCACAATCAGCAGCTGTACAGTACATCTTCAACATGATCCAGAGGGTGTTGCTTTCAAGAACCTGAAGTACAATGCTTTTGTCTTGCTGTCCGAGAATGTGCTGTACTCCATGATGAAGTCTGATGACTTGGAAGTGAGAGAAGCTGCTCTCAAGAAAATTCTGTCCATCAGGTAAGCATTTATTAATTCAAAAAAATTTGAAAAAAAAAATTTGATGATGGGGATTTATTTAGTAAAAAAAAGGCCCGAGTTCTATAAATCCCATAATCGATTTTTTTTTTTCACATTTTCTTATCCCAATTCCCCCCTCCCCTCTGATAATGGAAATAATCTTACCTTCTTTCTGAAAAAAAATTCGATTATGGGGATTTATAGAACTCGGGTTTTTTTTTTTTTAATTTAAGTTAAATTAAATCAGCAATTCTGAGACTAATAGGGATTAAATCTTAAACTGGAATAAAAAATAAATGAATTATTATTCTTTCAGAAGTGGGAAGCCAGCCAAGAAGAAGCTGAAGAAGATCACAGTCATCAACATTGAAGCTACCCACTGGTCAGAACTAATCAACCTTTCTCAAAGTGGCATCTGTGAACCTGCTCTCACATAAGACTTTTCTGACCAGGAGCTTCAAGAAGCATTGCTGAATGGCACCAAGCTGGAGCTGCCTGATCTGCCTTCACATTCTCAGTGTTGAAAGGGCCGTGAAGCTGACATCTGAAGCTTCCCATACTGTTTATGGACTCGAATCAAGGCACAAACACATTCTGGCCAAAGCCCTAAGCCGCCAGATGAGGCCTTCCTTTGCTTCTAAGGGCTCTTACAGTGAAAATTATGATGATCTTGGGATCTAAATGTGTCTATCTGACTCTGTACATGTTTTTTTTACTTTCTTTCAATAAAATTGTAACTTTTTTCAGGATTTTTTTATGAAAATAGTATGATTTTTTCGGCCAAAAATTGTGAAAATGCGGATAGGACGTAGGGGATGTACGGAGTATCCACCACGATCTCCTGACTTAACACCCTTAGACTTTTACTTGTGGAGCACTCTGAAGAACACTGTGTATGCTGAAAAACCAAGGACACTACAGGCCTTGAGACACGAAATTGAAATAGCCTGTGCCAACATTCCACTCCGAACAATCCGAACAGTATGCCGATCTGATGTGCGCCGTTGTCAAGAATGTATTGATGCTAGTGGCGGACATTTTGAACATTTAAAACATTAAAGTAAGCAGCACAACCATGAAGGTATTGACGCTGCTGGCTGATATTTCGAACATTTAAACATTAAAGAAGCCTATTTGCTATCTCTTTACTATCCGCTTATTTTGCTTATTGATATATGTTAATATGATGTGTAAACATTTTTTAGGACACTCGGTACTTGTAGGCCTTGGTCCTCAGTCATAACATGACTTTTATCTGGATTATATTTTATGTCGTTATCAAAGCTGGGCACAAACCGTTAATCCGTTAATCGTTAATTAACGAAGTTAACTTTTTCGTTAACGATTTAACTTTTAAGTTAACTTTGAAAATAATTATCGGACTAATTAACTTCCGTTACATTTAACTTCCGTTAACTCAAGTCCGTTAACCCAAAAAATTCATAAATAAACGTTTAAAAGTTTCTATTATTTTCAGTGCTGAGCAGGTGCGCAATTAATCCGCCAGTTAATAGTGATGAACGAATTTCCATTTCCGCAATGCAAAATCAGGCGATATATTTGTTTCCGTCGCCACAATTTGTGTCTTACCAAATATGGTAGTTATTTATGGCATTGGTTTGAGCAAAACATGGTCGACTGTAAAATCAGGCGGAAAGATTTGCCATTTGAGTTGAATGTTTCAACTTCTTTCAAGAAATATCACCAGCATTTTAAGGCACTTTCAATAATATATATGTAACAATTACAACAAATAACTACATTCGTTTCATTTGCAGTCTGTCTCTTGCGCAACATGTTTGTGCTAGTGAATATTTAAAAATAATCGTTGTCAAGTAAGTCATGTATATTTATAATATGTCTGTGAGTACCTTATTAGTAGTCTCCTTGATACATTTCAAGAACCATAAAACTGATCAGGTAAGATTTCAATTCTCATGTCACTTTGATGACATAAATTAAGTCAATTGATGTCTTACAATGGGAGTGTTTTCACCTCATTTGGTTGGACAAGTATGACAACACCAAGGTCGCCAGGGTGAGGAAAAGCATGGAGGGTACAGTCGAGGAGGCCATGAAGCAGCAGTCCAACGAAGTGGGCAGCAACAGTGGAGGCAGCAACAACGAGGAGGAGGAGGAGGATGACTTCTTCAGTGCTGTCATCCAGACAAAAGAGAGCAGCAGAAGCCACAGGTCACTCAAGGGCAAGGCCCAGAACTTGGTCAAGACCTGGCTGGAGACCAACTCCAAGGACTTGCTGACAGATGCTGCCTTCTTGGGTGAGCAAGTGTTGGTGGACTTGTTCATCAAGTTCAACACAGCCATCCCCTCCAGTGCTGCAGTGGAGCGTTTGTTCTCTATGGGCAAGGACATCCTGAGGGCCAAGAGATCATTCCTGTCTGATGAAAACTTTGATATGCTAATTTTCATGAAGGGCAACAAGCCGCAACATGCATCTCATGGACAAAATGGAGAACGAGAAGAAGAGGGAAAATTAAATTATATATACGTATATTGTGTTTTTCATTTTTTTTATAATAAAAGTTAACGTTAACGGTTTATCGGTAACTTCCGTTACATGTTTAACGAATTAACGGATTAACGGTTAACGAAGTTAACTTTTTGGTTAACGGATTAGCGGTTAACGAAGTTAACGTTTTGGTTAACGGTGCCCACCACTGGTCGTTATCCTTCCCATACCTTTCACACACCTTCAAAAGTGTGCTGAGCCCTTTGACAGATGGAGAAATAAGAACTAGATCATCTGCATACTTCAGATGATTAACAATCATTGTACCAATATAGCAATAGGCTGCTATATTGGTACAATGATGTTCAGTACAAGATTGTTCATTTATTTCAAATTGATTGCAGTTTTACAAATAAACAAGAAAATTCAATTGTATTACTGTATTAGCATTAGATATGTGTTATTTATAAATATGCATTGTGAACAGCATGTACATGAAGCAAGGCTTCTAAAAAAAGTAGCTACTAGCCTTTTGCCCTCACAGAAAAAAGTAACCGGTTGAAGTTACAAATATTAATGATTTTTTTTAACTAGTTACAATTACTCGGCCGGAAAATTTAACTAGTTACCGATACAGAAATAACCAATATACGTCGCCATCAGGAGTGTCCGCAATATTATTAGGTTCATATACGGAATAAATATCAATTATCTTTTTGACAGCTGTGTATCGGAGGAGATGGCGTATTTGACAGTTGCCTATTGGGTGGTAGTCCTTTGATGGTTGGCCAACGTGGGTCTCTACATGTGCAAATTGGAATTAATTCCTTCGGTGCTTTCCCTTGTGGAATAAGAGGGTTTCCTGATGTTTATACCTCCGTCATCGCCTACAGAAGTTGGATAATAAATAACTTACGACCATAAACTACTTTTGTAATGATAGTAATCTACTGTATGCAATAATCATACCAGTTTTATTGGGGAAAATGATTCGTACATTTAAAGAAACCTAGCCTAATTGTGAGGTATAGTTTAAACTTTTGATTCATCTTATAACATGAAAATTTGTTACGCTTAAAAGCTTAGTAAATATTTAATTAAACATGATTGTTTTATAGCATTATTATTATTTTTTAAACCCCATTCATTATTTTGAATAAATTGAAACAAATATAATTAGTTTTATTCCTGGATTCTTGGATGTATTGTACCAGTTTTATTGGGGAAAATGATTCGTACATTTAAAGAAACCTAGCCTAATTGTGAGGTATAGTTTAAACTTTTAATTCATCTTATAACATGAAAATTTGTTACGCTTAAAAGCTTAGTAAATATTTAATTAAACATGATTGTTTTTTAGCATTATTATTATTATTTTTTAAACCCCATTCATTATTTTGAATAAATTGAAACAAATATAATTAGTTCTATTCCTGGATTCTTGGATGTATTGTACCAGTTTTATTGGGGAAAATGATTCGTACATTTAAAGAAACAGCCTAATTGTGAGGTATAGTTTAAACTTTTAATTCATCTTATAACATGAAAATTTGTTACGCTTAAAAGCTTAGTGAATATTTAATTAAACATAATTGTTTTATAGCATTATTTTTTTTTTTTAAACCCCATTCATTATTTTGAATAAATTGAGACAAATATAATTAGTTTTATTCTTGGATTCTTGGATGTATTGTATTTTATTTAAGGCCTATTGATACCGCAGTATATACAACAATTAAGGTAGTGAAAATATCTCGCCATGCCCAAGTATTTGCTTCCCGATTCCCACTTGACCTATATTCTTCAGAACTTGAAGAATATTTGCGTGAGGTGACAAGAATTGGGACTACCTGCTCCAAACTAACCAGTAAACGACCAGATACCTGCAACTCTTTCTTTATTAAAGCAGAATGTGAGAACCCATTTATATTTATGGGGGCCAGAAATCTGGCATGAAAGAATCTACTATAGTTGGTATAACATGAACTTCAAGAAAAACCAAGGCTGTGGAGTCGGTGATAAAATTTGCCGACTCCAACTCCGACTCCGACTTCAAAAATTTTAACATTCCGACTCCGACTCCAGAAATCTGACTTGTATAATTACGACTCCGATGGAATGTTAAGGCCAAATTGATTACGATTAGCTTTATTAGGCCAATGGAGATTCATAAAAAAGGCATTTCGTCACCACCACATGACTCATCAGGTTACTTAGTGGCTGTAACTATGCCTTAATGGCTTTTTTTCTCTTTATTCAAAAATTACAATAAATCCCAAAATACAAACTGATTGAAGCTTAAACAAAATAAGATTATTAATGGTTTAGCAAATTAATATGTTTTTGTATTATTATAAACATCCGTAACAAAATGTACTAACCTAAACTGAATTTGTTCTTAAAAAAAGGATCGCTTCCATTAAATCTTCTTTCAGTGATGCTCTTAAGTCAGAGCGGATGATTTTAAGGGCTGAAAATAAGCGTTCTACACTAATTTGAGTAGGTGGCAAGGCCGTAACAGTCATAGAAGCATCTTGGACAATTTTGGGGTATTTAGCAATTGCTTCTTTCACAGTCAACGTTGATGAGCGATCAATCTTTTCCACCTCCTCCAATGATTTATAGAAATTGATTTTGAATTTATCCAATGCACTCTGGGGGTGTTCCTCCTGTTCCAATTCCAATCGCCTTCGCTTTGATCGTTCTTGCCTGTCCAGATGTTTTTCAAAATCTAATTCTTCATCAGAGCCTGAATTTGATGACGACGACGAAATCGTATGACTGCCATGAAATGGCCCAACTACTGCCTCGGATTCATCATGACCATGATCTCGTAGACCTTTAATATGTATGGCTACATCACATAAGGCAGCTTTGGTTCTGATTTGCTGCGCTTCTGTTAATGTCACCCTGTACATGGCATCAACATATATAGCAGCCAAAAGAATATCATTGTCTAGCAGAGGCTTTTCTCTCTGTATCATCGAATTCCTTATATCATCGGCTAGTATGCCACCAGTTTGAGACAGACGGGAAATAAGCGTCTTCCACTCCTTATAGAATAAGCCAGGAGTCAAATCATCTGATTGCAATTTTTTTGTCACGTTATAAGGATGGCGAAGTAAGCCCTCGAGTTGTTTTACCTGATCCCACTGAGCCTCAGTCATGATGACATCCGGGGAGGCCATGTCGCTAAGGAAAGGTTTTATTTCAAGAATCCGTTGAATCATCATGTATGTCTGCCCCACCGAGTCGCTTGGTCCAAAATTGCTCCTTTGCCAGCTCGTCGCTTCAAAATAGAGTCTAGTTTTGGCGTTCTAGCTGCCACAGCAACTTTTCGTATTCTTCCAATGAGATTAACTGTATGTTGTCCTTTCAAGCCATCGCGTATTGCCAACTGCAGTGTGTGGACACTGCAGCGCATATGATGGATTTTGGATATTCTTGCTGCAGTATCCACAAATGAATTTAATGTATCGTGACTGTCATGATCATCAACCACCATTACTTGTTCATTATCTTCAGAATAATCATCAACATAATCATCACTGTCTTCTGAATCTTCCACAACTTCTTTTATGTTAAATTTTTCAAGTGTTTTCACCATGTTGGAAGCATTGTCCGTTACAATTGACAATACCTGGTCCTTTCTGATGTTAAAATCATTTAATACATCCATTAGTAGTTTTTCAAGATAATCACTGGTATGCTGTGCTTTAGTATCTCTTACTGCTAATGTCCGCGTGACTACTTTTTTATCATCGATAAAGCGAATATTAATTGCAAAGTAGTTTACTCTATGGCGAGTACAGGAATCCATCTTTAAGAACAGGATTCGTCCTCGAAGACATTCTTTTAGTGCATGCTTCTGCTTTTGCGATTCTTCCATTATCATATTACGAATGTTGCCACGTTCTAATGAAATGCCGAGTATATTTGCCATTTCCCCATTCAGATTAGCAAAAGCCGGGGTTGAAAAAAATGTTAGAGGGAGAGAATTCTTTACAACCATTTCAATTATGCATGCTTTAAATTTGTCTGCTGTCATGGTCACTGTGACCTTTTCACTCATAAAATATTTTGTGACTAGTTTGACGAGAACTTGTGCTTGAATTGTCATCAGCCTTCTTCTTTCTTTCATCATCCTTTTCATTCACAATTTTGTAATCTTTTGGATGATGCCGTTGAAGGTGGCGTTTTAGATTTCCTGCTCTTGTTGGAGCATTGGATCCTTCACCTGAGAAGGCACTAATTTTGGCATCACATATTTTTTCCTGATCATCAGTGCCCTTTTGGCACTGACATACATAATATTTTCCATCAGTAGTGAGTGAAAAATATTCAAAAACAGCAGATTTATACTTTTGATGTGACATCACGCTGTTATCATTACTTATCAAATTGAAATCTAAAAATCTGAAAAAGATTTAGGGTTGCTAGTACAAAATTTTTAAATTTCCTTATTATTAATTATAAGCAACTATATTTATATATTATTTATATTTATATATTTATATATTATATATTATATATTATTTATATATTATATTATATATTAAAACATTAGGTTAAATCTATTTTATTCATAAAATTGAGCTAGGCCTAGGCCTAGGCTGCTATGGTTATAGTTGAAGGATTTGCACCGACTCCGACTCCGACTCCGACTCCTGACTCCGACTCCGACTCCACAGCCCTAGGAAAAGCACAGTCCGCAAAAATGTGGGAAAGCAGACTCCACCACACAATCCCAGGGAGATACCCAGTGAGAACAGTGATAGTGTGCAAGATAAAATGGCCCAGTTTCACAGACTCGGTGTTAGTAGCTATAACTGTAGAGGCCTCAAAATAAATACTGATAGTGAGATTAACAAACTTTTATCTACACAAGACATTTCTTGCTTTCACAAAATTTGGTGGTTTAAACAAGAGTGCAAAAATTTAAACAATATTAAGCCTAACTACAGGGGAATAGCTAACTCGCTCAATGATGATAATGAAGTTATCACTGTAGGCAGACAGAACAGGAAGGAAGGTGTAGCTATAATATGGCACTCCCAGTTGGATAGGTTTATAGAGCCATTAGTTGAGTGAGTGGGTTGTAGCCATAAAACTAACTATTAATAACAACATACTGTATGAGGCCGGGCAGTGTATGTATATCAATATTTATGTCTTCTGAGTGTGCTGAAAATGAGGAGGTATTTTTAGATAGACTCTGTAAGCTAAATATACTGCTAGAGTAGAGGAGCTGGACTCGTGTGTTAGAGTGGTTGGTGATTTTAACAGCAATACCAGTAAACCTGGTTCGGATTTTGCTAACCTTCTTAACAGTTACTGTGAGGCATGCGACTACAAACTTGCCAGTAAATTGTTACTCTCTAATGACTTATTTACGTATGCAGTGATGCCTGGGGTACTCATTCGTGACTAGACCACCGTATAGTCTCTCATGATGGTTATAGTATAATCATAAAGTATTGACATACTCTTGATGTATTTGAGTTTGATCACATCCCATTTGTAGTGGCGCTTGATTGTATGGTAGCACCAGACTTAGATATTGACTGTGATAATGCTGATTACTATAAGGTTAATTGGTCAAATGTTAGCTGTGGAAAATTTGGGAGTACCGAAATGGAAGACCCACCTAATCTTGGATAAGCCATATTGACATTAAAAAAAAATAATAACTAAAAGTAAATCAGAAGGAGAATTTGAACTCTTGCTGATAAAAATTAAAAAGACACCAACGAAGAAACAAATATGGGATGAAAAGAAAAAAAGACCCCATAGCTAGAAATGGCAACATGGTTTTGGGAAGAAAAAGAAAAAGATCGGGATAAGCTTGATAAGCATAATAACAGAGAGGACGAGGTGGCGCGAGATGAAAGAAGCCCGAATAAAAGTGTTCATTATTGGTGTCAAGAAATAAAACTTATATAAAATTTCATGGTAAGAAGTTCATAAAGTTCCCTTCGGTTATTAAATTTAGGTTAAATAAGCTGACATTTCAGCTGTAATTGTTTAGCAAAAGAGTATGGAAGTCCTGTTTATGGACAAATAGCTAGGCTGGTTCATCTTTAGCCTAGGTCTTCCATCTCCAACGTAGCCTAGATTGTGTTTAGGCTACTCTGGTTGGAGCAGGACCTATTTTTTCCATATTAGCCATTCAGAGGTAAAATACTATACAATGCAGACTGATGCACTGCTAAGGCTTGTGAGGATTCCTGTGGAAGCTTTGGCCTGTAGGAATCCTTTCTCTAATGATATAAAACATATAGATCTCTTAAATAAGTATTGCTGTGAACTTGTACATGCCATTAAGACTGAGTGAAAGTAGCTTTAAAAAAAAAAATTGGGGAAAAGTAAATGTCAATCGAGTGTGGTCAGAATATTGTGCTGATATGTATGATGTAGCTAAAAATGTATTTGTGGAAAGGGTTGCTATGGGGAAACTTAGGCAGGGGGAACTCTTCCAACTGAAAAATAAAACTCATGCTAGATTGAAGGGTGCGCTTAGATTAACAATAAAAAAATGAGGAAAATCTTCGAAGAGACTCTCTAGCCCAGTGGTCGGGGAACAGGGGTAAATTACCCCAAATGGGGTAAATTTAAAAATTTTGGGGGTAATGCGTGCGGTATGAGAGACACTTCCCTCAGAGCTTCAGTCGTGTGTATGGTATCATGAAACGAAGAGGTGCGTTTAGTGCTTGACACTTTGTGCTGATATTTTTTTCGTATATTTTTATTTTATTTTGTTACATAAATGTGGCGTTATTCTAAATTTTAGAATATTACGAATTTACGTCCTGATTTTGATGTTGTTGTATCAAAAATGAAACAGCATCATTTTTCCAAAACCTGAAGTGGAGATGTTATGAATGAAATTCTTCAGTTCTTCAATCCTTTTTACTAATTTTGTTTGTGTGCTATTCTTATGCCAGCATGTGTGGCTTTTTTTATTTCTCCATAATAATGGATCCAATAAACATTTTTTTAATTTGAATTTTTTGTATACCATATGCAACAATTTTAAGAGCAATTGGCTTGTTTTTGTTTACTTTGAAGTCTGGGGGTAATTTCATTTTGCTCAAATAGATTTTTGGGTAATACCCAAAAAAGTTCCCCGACCCATGCTCTAGCCGAAAATAAGGTGATAGCAACCAGTTACTTCCAGTAGGAAATTCTGGAAGGTCAGTAAAATTACCAATAGTAATCTTACCTTGCCAAATGTAATAGAGGTACAAGAAACATTGCAGAACTGTGGAAAAATCATTATTAAACCCTATTTAATTGTCTCAGGGAGGATAGACCAAATATATACCTAAATGTGGAATGCTATGAAGAGCTACTAATTAATGACCCAGAAATCTGGCAGGTTATCCATAAGCTAGATAATAACAAAAGTTGTGTCCTAGATGGCACACAAGCAGAACATTTGAAATGTTGTAGCCCTCGTATAATGCCCATGCTTGCAACGTGTTTCACAAGCTGTATGATAAATGGGTCTTGCCACAGTCCATTTGTCAGTTGTATTATTGCTAGTTGTTAAAAATAAGGGTGCTAGTATCTGTGATAAGAATAATTATAGGCCAATAGCGCTTCCCAGTATACTTTCTAAGGCGTTAGAATATGTTATCAATAATAGGAAAACTACTTACTTGCAGACTTATGACAATCAGTTTGGTTTTAGAGTGGAGCATGCAGAGGTGTAAAAGACCGAAATTTGGGTACTTGCGTATTAATGGGGAGGCCACCACAATAACTGCATACGAACTCGCAATAAACAGTAATTTTTGTTGTTATTAATGTTCCCGGTCAATTGAATGCCCGGTTAGGTCAATTGAATGCCCGGTTAGGTCAACTGAATGCCCGGTTAAGTCAACTGTACGCCCTTGACGATTGGTTAGGTTGTCATAATATTTTCGTTAGTTTTAACGAAAATATCACGACTTAACCTAACCAATCATCAAGGGCGTACAGTTGACCTAACCGGGCATTCAGTTGACCTAACCGGGCATTCAATTGACCGGAGGCAACTCGCAAGTATATAGATTACAGCACTGCATTATCATATGCTCACACTAAACTAGGTGTAAGCAGGCAACAAATAAACATTAATAACAACAAAAATTACTGTTTTTTGCGAGTCCGTATGGAGAAGCTGGCACTATTCCTGCAAACAAACGCCAATAAAATGTTAAATATTTATTTCTGCAAAAAATGAGTTGCATATTTGGAATCAGCATAAAAAACTACTAGTGACAAAATTTTCCAAAAAATTTGACACAGTCCAAATTTTTAATAAGATCCAAAGTAAAAAGTAGCATCTCAAACATAATATCGATAATGATGAACGTTACTTTGTAACAACGATAAGCTATATGCGTCCGCAGGATTTTTCGCAAGGGGGGACAAAACTAACTTATTAGTTCTTAGTTCTTATTAGTTCTTTATTAGGTAGAAAAAAAAATGCACTGCGACCACTACGAGTAAAAACCGTCATCTCCCCTTATCATAGCCTAAGTACATAAATTTAGCACGGTTTTTACTCGTAGTGGTCGCAGTGCATTTTTTTCTACCAGTCAAGTCCATTTTTTATATGTTATATGATACTATGATTAACTATAATCGTGTAAGTTTCAGTGAAATTGACCAAAAGGTTTTCGAGAGAAAAAAAAATAAAACACTCAATATAATGATCTTTGCAAATAATTCCATTACTATATCTTTCAGTATAGTTTATTTAACACTTCTAAGTTCAACGACACGGCACTTCCGTAAAGTAAAGGTAAAGTAAACGACATTTCCTTGAATGTGGAAACACTGACTGAGCTGCAGTAGAATTATAAAAGTCGTTGCGTGGGCAAACACAAATTTCCAAGGGAGGGCAACTGCACCCTCTTGCCCCCCCCCCTCCGGACGCCCATGGGCCTATATACTAACTGTATTTATTAGGTAATGAAAAAGCAAATATATTACTTCAGCCGGCAGACTTCGGCAGACGATAAAGAAAGCAGAACGCGCGTGATTGGCTAATTTAAATGCCCCGCGTCCTGTATCCTCTAATTGGTTGCTTCAAGCATGAGACTTTCTAGAATGTTTGGGAAAAGTAATGAAAGGTATCGAGAGAAATGTAGTAGAGTAAAAGTACAATGTTTTCTCTTAAAATTTGCTTAAGTAAGAGTAAAAGTATTTAAAGAGAGAAGTGCTTTTTAAAAAGTTGATCTCGAAAAAGTTACTTAAGTATCGTTACTTGGTTACTTTACACCTCTGGATACATGATACTGATATGTGTATTTATATTAGTGATGGGACGATTAATCGGAATCGGAATCGAGAATCGGAAGAATCGAGCATTTTTCAGGAATCGGAATCGGAATCGAGAGAATTGTACCATGATTTCCGATTCTTAAAACGATTCTTTAACTTTTAATTGAACCAGTTTTGCAATGTAAACTTTAAAATTTAAATGAAAGAGGATAACAAATTTTATTTTTATTGTATTGTAGCTATACATTAAAACATGTATATCCATGATGTGTAATCAAGAAGATTAAAATGAATTGTTACAACTTACAGTTGATTTTTATTTTTAAACCAATCTATTATAATTTATAATTTATATTACCATACTCATAATGTAAATAGTTAATCTTACCAGAGTAAAATATGACAATTTCCAGAAAAACAAGTATAGAATTATATTTAAAAATATTGAGAATCGGAATCGGAATCGAGAATCGTATCGGAATCGAGACTTTTTAGTGGTATCGGAATCGGAATCGGAATCGTTAAAAATTTTGGTATCGTCCCATCACTAATTTATATGCTAAAGGAAGCAGTCCTAAAATACAAGATGTGACGTAGCAATGTATATTCTTGTTTTTTGGATGCATCAAAAGTATTTCATAGAGTTAACCATTGTAAACTTTTCAAGAAACTCTCTTGTCGAGGGGTTCCCAAATATTTCTGGGATACAGAGCAGACCATGTTTGTAAGATGGTCACTAGGTTTTAAGGTAATTAGTGGTGTTAGGCAAGGGGGATATATTATCACCCTACATTTTCGGTATATACATGGATGACTTCACCAATGCACTAAAATCTTCACGCACCGGTTGTGTCATTGGAAAGGAAAAATAATCATTTAATATATGATGACCTTGTTCTTCTTTCACCCTCTCCTCATGGGCCGAGAGTACTATTAGAAATATGTGAACAATATGGTACAAAAAATGACATCCCCTACAATGGGGAAAAGAGCTCTGTTCTGAGTTTTAGGTATAATCAACTGAAACAGTTATCATGTGCGTCTTTTAAAATGAATGGTCAGACAATACCTGCCAAAGACACAAGTAAAAACTTAGGTCATGTAATTACTCACGAGCTACGAGATGAGCTTGATATTAAGAGGCAACGTAAAAAGCTGTATGTACAGGGTAACATGCTACTGTAGTAAGGAAATTTGGTATGTACTCAGAGTCAGTCAAGACTTATCTTCTGAGAACTTACTGTATTGTATTGTACACATCCTATCCGTGATAGAACTATACAAAAATTGCTATGAATAAATCCTGTTGCTTATAATAATTTTTTCCGTATGCTATGTAGGGAACTATAATGGTGCATGCCAGTTTTATGTTTATTACATAGCATATGGAAAATATTATTATAAGAAACAGAGAATTTATTCATAATAGTTTGTGTATATATATATATATATATATATATATATATATATATATGATGAAAATAACCACGAAGGAAAAAGAAAACACGGAATGGTGCTCAAGCGCTTTCGTCTAATGACATCCTCATTAAACGAAAGCGCTTGAGCACCATTCCGTGTTTTCTTTTTCCTTCGTGGTTATTTTCATTATAAATATTATTCACGTGTTACTTTCGTGAAATAATTTTCATATATATATATATATATATATATTTTAACTGCAAACACGCAGTATAATTAACGTAAAGAACGACGCTTGTATAGGAGAATTTCATTTGTTTCGTTCTCCCTCCTCATCTTGCGCGGTTTATTCTCCTATACAAGCGTCGTTCTTTACGTTAATTATACTGCGTATTTGCAGTTAAAATGTATATAATGTACGGCATGCGGGAGGTGCCCCCTTGGGGCATTGGTTTCTGCGCGTAAGTAGGAGAATTACGGCATCTGATCGAGTGAGGCCCATGGTGTAATGGTTATCATATCTGACCAGCAATCGGAAGATCCCGGGTTCGATTCCCGGGTGGCTACCTCATTTTTTCATTTGTTTCGTTCTACCTCCTCATCTTGCGCGGAATATTCTCCTATACAAGCGTCGTTCTTTACGTTATAATATATATATATATATATACATTCAACTGCAAAGAACACGCAGTATAAATAACGTAAAGAACGACGCTTGTATAGGAGATATTCCGCGCAAGACGAGAGAGAGAGAACGAAACAAATGAAAAAATGAGGTAACCACCCGGGAATCGAACCCGGGATCTTCCGATTGCCGGTCAGATGCGATACCATTACACCATGGGCCTCACTCTTCCAAATGCCGTAATTCTTCTACATACTCGCAGAAACCAATGCCCCAAGGGGGCACCTCCCGCATGCCGTAACATTCATTTGTTTCGTTCTCTCTCTCTCGTCTTGCGCGGAATATCTCCTATACAAGCGTCGTTCTTTACGTTATATATATATATATATATATATATATATAATATATTAGTGATGTAGCGGTTGTCTCCAACTGCAATTGCGGAGCAACTGCACATATTCTCAGCTCCGCAACCGCATTTATCAGTGCGATTATTGCGGTTGTTTGAGGATATCTTCTTATTAGGGCAACCAAATGCTATAAATGCTAGTGTAATGGCTATAAATGCTATAAATGTCGCCAAATGCAGTTCCTGTCATGCCTCATGCCTTCACTCAAGCGTGCAAAAAAGTCCTTGGATGTCCTCCCTCAAGTGTTCCTAGTGAACGATTATTTAGTGGAGCAGAGATCATCTACGATGAAAAAAGAAATAGGCTGAAGGGGAACAAAGCTGAAAAACTTTTATTTTTGAAATACACTCTCCCAGCAATTCAATTTAAATATGAGGATTAAATAGTGTGTGCAGGGTTGGTAAAAAAAACATTTTTTTGAAAAAAAAAAAAAAAAAGCCATTGGTTTTTTATAAAAACAAAAAAAAAACATGTTTTTTAGGCTTATATATCGGGTGGTCCGAAAAAAATGACGCATTTTTTAAAAATTAATATCTCAGTAACCCCCTTCCCTATCATGACAATTTTTATATGCAAGATACTTTCAAACTTCTTTTTTTGAATGCAAGAAACGGAATTCTGATATCTTTTATAGTTTTCTCGCAATTAACAAAAGTAACAACATGGGTCAAAAAAACGAATATCATGAGAAAGGAAAAATTTAATCAGAAATTTAACTAATTAATTTACAGTAAATGATCGATTGGACCACCACTCTGTTGACACACTAATCTAAGTCTTTTCTTCCACACAAAAATAATACTTCTTACTTCATTAATGCCAATTTCTTGCCAAGATTCAAGTATTTTACTTTTTAATTCTGATTCGGTGAATTTTTCTCGTCGACCTCGGTAAACCTTCTCTTTTAGTAACTCCCAAATTGAGTAGTCCATAGGATTACAATCTGGGCTTTGTGGTGGCCACTCATTTTTCGTTATTAATTTTGGTGTATTGCTAATCAGAAACGACTGTGTGGCGTAGCTTGTATGCGACGGTGCTCCATCTTGTTGAAATATGAAATCATTTTCTTGATACAGGCGACGACAATCCGGCAACAATTTTGTTCTTAAAAGTTCAATGTAATTTGCAGAATTCACCTTTGTCTTTTCAGTTTCAATAAAATGAACATCTGTCTTGCCATTCCAAGAGACCCTTGCAGATATCATAACCTTTTTGGAGAATCTTGACGTTTCATGATACAATCTGTTTATTGAAATGTCACACTTTTTACCACGCCCGTAGACAACATCATTTTGACGGTTTCGCGGAATTTCTAGAGTGAAATCTTTTTCATCCGTGAAGACTATCTTTTTAATATCAACGACAGAGAAATTATCAAGTAACTTTCTGCACCTTGTTTTTCTTTTATCCTTAACAGTATCACTTTTTCTAGAAGATACTATTCTTTTGAAGGCTTTTAGTTTTTGTGCTTTAATTATTCGGTGTACAGAAGTCTTTCCAATATTCAAATGTTTAGCAATTGTTCTTTGTGACAAATGACTTCCTGGTTTATCTTCTTGAGAGCAGATTTTATCGTTGATGTAATCCACATTTTCTGGAACCGAAGCTGTTTTAGGTCTACCGCTTCCTGGTTTTCTGGCAGTACTTCCCGATTCGCAAATCTTCTTTGAGTCTTTCCACTGCACGCCTTTTCCACTTTTTGCCGGGAAACTCTTGCAATAACCTTCCAGTCTTCCATCCTTTTTCACAGTAACAATTTTTAATGAGAATACGATCTTCCTCTGACATCATCATTAAGGGTACTGACGAATTGTTAAAAAATAAAAATATCCACAATTTGACTTGTTCATTCCTGTAGAGTTTTGTAATAACTTGCAAAAATATCGCATGATATCGTATAAAAATGATATCGTATGAAAAACGGATATTATATTGCGATTTTTGTTTTTTTGACCCATGTTGTTACTTTTGTTAATTGCGAGAAAACTATAAAAGATATCAGAATTCCGTTTCTTGCATTCAAAAAAAGAAGTTTGAAAGTATCTTGCATATAAAAATTGTCATGATAAGGAAGGGGGTTACTGAGATATTAATTTTTAAAAAATGCGTCATTTTTTTCGGACCACCCGATATATATATATATATTGAGGAAATTGAAAACTTTTAGTATTTCTCATATAATTTAATTGCTGACTGTGGTGATTTCGGTATAGAGTATCTGATGTTATTTGTTTAAAGGTGTATTATTATTTTTAATAATGTTTTTAATAATGCTACTGTATCTAATGTTATATTTTCTGTTTCAGAATTATGTTGTTGAAGTTTTTTGTGTAATAAAGGCTGAATTACTGTAATCTCTCAATCGAGCCTTATAACAATTTATTACACAAAAATTATCTGAAGCATGGATCGGATTTTGCGCCCTGAACGTTTTGATGCCAGTCCAAACGCACCGGATGGAGCCCAACTGTGGAAACACTGGTTCCGAACCTTCACAAACTTCATCGGGACCATCACCACTACTACTACTACTGTAGTAACTGGCACTGCCTCTGCTGACGCTGCATCTGCTACTGGCACTACTCCTAGCAAGTTAGACATACTCTTCAATTATATTTCACATAATGTATTTGAGTACATTTCTCAGTGTCAGACCTATGATGAAACCATTGAACTTCTACACACTACGTATATTGAGCCAAAGAATGAGGTTTTTGCTCGGCACCTCCTTGCCAGCAGGCGCCAGCTACCCGACGAATCTATCGACGACTATGTTCGAACTCTGAACAAACTGACTGTTGATTGTAACTTTACAGCTGTAACTGCATTCTCAACTTGCAGCCTCGACCTCTATTCAATCAAAGGGTAACCCTGATATGTAGGACCATGACTCATCAGTTAATACTAGTGATACTTCAGTTATAGCCACAACCGTTAAAGCTGATCAGAAGTGCTACTTTTGCGGGAACCGTCGACATCCACGCAGTAGGTGTCCTGCCCGTGATGCAGTGTGTAATAGATGCCAGAAGAAGGGTCATTTCATGAAGGTGTGCCGTTCTGCGGCTGTCAGTGCTTCGGCTACAATGGATAGTCCAGTTCTGGCGTCTATATCAGCGGCTACTCCATCGTGTTTATCTAAATCGAGTGTGTATATATATCACGGTCGATGGACATTTGTTAAATGCTTTAGTCGATACAAGTAGTTCACAGAGTTTTATATCTCAAGAAACGGCGCATAAATTAAACTTAAAACAGTACCCGTGTTCCAGCAGTATACATATGGCGTCTACCTCATTCAGTTCCGCAATTAAGGAGTTCTGTAAGGCAACCCTAATAGTGAGGGGATTGGAGTATCCTGAATCGAACCTCCTCCTAATGGAGAATCTGTGTGCTGACGTTGTCCTTGGTCATGACTTCCTGTCCTTACATGAAGACGTCAACGTTAAATTTGGAGGAAGTAAACCATCCCTCAACATCTGTGGGCTGGCTTCTGTAAAAACAAGCTCTCCGTCGCTATTCAGCAATCTATCTGAAGATTGCACTCCTATTGCAACGAAATCTAGAAGATGTTCCCCCGACGATGAGAAGTTCATTGCGGCCGAGACCGACCGCCTACTGAGAGAAGGCATTATTCAACCTAGCACTTCTCCATGGCGAGCACAAGCGTTTGTTGTGAGTGGAGAAACTCGTAAGAAGAGAATGGTAATAGACTATTCCCAGACAATTAACAAATACACATACCTTGACGCTTACCCTCTACCTCGAGTGGACAACCTCGTCGGTAAAATTTCTCAGTATCGCTATTACAGTACTATTGACCTAACTAGCGCGTATCATCAAATTCCTATAAGTGATAATGACAAACCTATGACAGCCTTTCAATCAGGTTCAAAATTGTATGAATTCTGTCGTATTCCATTCGGTGTTAAGAATGGTGTAGCATGTTTTCAAAGAATCATGGACGATTTTGTATCCCGTTATCAGTTGACAGATACCTTTGCTTACCTGGATGACATCACTATATGTGGCATGACGAAGGACGAGCACGATCGAAATCTGAAACGATTTATGAATGCTGCCGATGAGTTTGGCTTGACTCTCAACATGACGAAAAGTGTCTTCTCCGTTACATCTATTAAATTACTTGGTTACCTTATATCTGATGGTAGTATCAGGCCCGATCCTGACCGTCTACAGCCCCTAATGGACCTTCCCGTTCCTCATGATGCTAAGGCTCTGAAGCGTGTTATGGGGCTACTGTCTTATTACTCTCAGTGGATCCGAAACTACTCGAGTAAAATTAGATCATTGGGTAAGGCCAAATCTTTTCCATTGTGTGAGGATGCTAAACTAGCTTTTTCTAACCTGAAGCATGATATATTGCAGTCTGTTGTTCAAACTATCAGAGATGACATACCTCTTGTTATAGAAACCGATGCATCTGATTTTGGTCTGACAGCTACCTTGAGCCAAGAAGGAAAACCGGTTGCCTTTTTCTCGAAATCATTGAATAACAGCGAGCGAAACTATCCGACTGTTGAAAAAGAGGCTTTGGCTATAATAGAGGCACTCCGTAAATAGAAACATTATTTAACTGGCAGACACTTTACTCTAATCACTGACCAAAAATCTGTTTCGCGCATTTTTTATCTTACTGTTGGTAAGATAAAAAATAATAAAATTCTACGTTGGAGACTGGAATTGGCATGCTTTGATTTTGACATTCAGTATCGTCCTGGACGTGATAATGTAGCGACTGATGCACTCTCACGCGTGTTTTGCTCTGCTGTGGACTCTAATATACTAACTAAACTTCATAACGACCTGTGTCATCCCGGTGTCACTAGGATGTATCATTTTGTCCGATCGCGTAACCTTCCATTTTCTGCTGAAGAAGTGCGGCGTACCACTGCAGCCTGCCCGGTCTGTTCCGAGTGCAAACCGAGATATCACAAGCCTAACTTAACGCCTATAATAAAGGCTACTCAACCGTTCGAGCGGCTTTCAATGGATTTTAAGGGTCCTGTACCGTCAGTTTCTCCTAACAAGTATTTACTTACTGTTATTGATGAATATTCCCGTTACCCGTTCGCTTTTGCTTGCAAGGATGTCTCCTCTCAAACTATAATTCGTTGTCTCTATCAAATATTTGCATTGTTCGGTATGCCTGCTTACGTACATTCGGACAGGGGTATTGCATTTATGTCTCAAGAGTTAAAGAACTTTCTACACTCTCGTGGCATTGCCACTCGCAGAACAACTCCCTACAACCCACAGGGTAACGGACAATGTGAGAGATATAATGGCATAATATGGAAGACGATAATATTAGCCCTAAAATCTCGCAATTTGCCTGTTAACAGCTGGGAACTCGTTCTTACTGATGCTCTCCACTCTGTGCGATCATTGTTGTGTACGTCTACTAATTGTACACCTCATGAGCGTCTGTTTACTTATGCTAGGCGTTCTTCTACAGGTTGTACTGTACCTTCCTGGCAGCAAGGTTTTCCTTAAGCAACATGTGCGTAGTTCTAAATACGATCCTCTGGTCGTGGAAGCGGAAGTTTTAAGTTTTTGAAGCAAATCCTTATGCCCATATACGCCTGGCTAACGGTAAAGAGAGTACTGTGTCAGTGAGAGACCTAGCACCACGCGGCACTTCATCGTCTGAATCTACACGCTCTGAACACTGTCACGCCTCATCCAGACTCTCACGACCAACCGCAGCCACAGAGTAGTAACGAGCCTACGGACTGTCCTGAGGAACCTATCGTTATTGAAGACGCCGCCCAAGACTGCTTGCGCGTCGGTGAACAGACCGATCACGTTCCCGTACCAGAACCGATTGCACTGCGCAGGTTTCAATGTGTGAGGCGCCAACCGAATCGCCTGAATTTATAATTACATTTAGCATTTACTATTATTCTATAAAGTTACTTTTCCATGTGTGGGAGAATGTGATGATTTCGGTATAGAGTATCTGATGTTATTTGTTTAAAGGTGTATTATTATTTTTAATAATGTTTTTAATAATGCTACTGTATCTAATGTATATTTTTCTGTTTCAGAATTATGTTGAAGTTTTTTGTGTAATAAAAGCTGAATTACTGTAATCTCTCAATCAAGCCTTATAACACTGACAATTAGAAAAAAGAAAGAAATCAATAGTTTAACCATAAACTAAAAAAATAAACATTTAACTTGACTTTGTGCATATAGCTAAACAAATATTAAAAAAATAAAAATCCTTTAATGTATGGTACAGTACTGAATAGAAAAATAAACAAAAGAAAAATATATTGTTCTTTGGCCTTTAAGTTTATAGATATAGCCTCTAAATTTATTTCACATTAGCTATTTGTAAAAACATTTATAAATAAATACAAGTTTAGAAGCTTTATGAACTCCTAATTTATTCCTTAATATGGATTGTACCAGTCCAAAAGCAGAGAAGTTTCTTTCAACTGCAGCACTAGATGATACTGCAGTCATGAACAGTGAGACATTGTTCTGAACATCTCAGACAGTTCCCTGATAGATCTCCACCATGCAAGTGGGGTTATGTTTAGATTAATGGAAATACATGCATGCACAAAATATAAATGCAAGGTTGCCTGTATTCTTTTATTTCTTCTTCATATACTTTTGTTTTTTTTGTTTTTTTTGGTTTTTTAAAATGATTTAAACCATGGTTTAAACCAAACAACTCTGAGTGTGTGTGTGTGTATATATATACTAGGTGAGGTACCCGGCGTTACCCGGGTTAATTGAATGCCCGGTTAGGTCAAATGAATGCCTCCCAAAACCCCCTCACCCCAACTTGGGGGCTAAACCCCTCCCCCATTACCCCCACCCTTCCACGATTACTGCCCGGGATAAATTTCACAAACAAACAGACAGAGGAGGCTAAACTACAGAAAAGAACGCAGCCGTGAAAATTTTGAGCTTCACATTGTGTCAAGATTTCTGAATCTGATCAGATATCCCCCAAAACCCCCCTGACCAAATAATTGAACTCCCAATTATTGTCGGTTCAATTATTTGGTCAATAAAACTATAGAAAAGAACACAGTCATGAAAATCTTGAGCTTCACATTGCCGCCCGTAATACGAACAGACAGGCTGACCGACTCTGTGTTGACATGCTTCATCCCGTAAGAGATTCCCGTGCCAAATTTGGTAGCTCTAGGTCAAACGGTTTGCGCTTGCATAAAAGCAGACAAACAGACAGAAAGGCGAAAATATATAATATATATATATATATATATATATATATATATATATATTATAATTATATACACCACTTTCGAATGGGCGGTGGTTGGGGAAAGTGGTTGATGGAATCAGGGCCGGCGCTAGGCTATATGCTGCCCTAGGCGAACCGTGTAATTTGTGCCCCCCCCCCCTGTACAACAATAACGTGAAAATTACAACATATCATTTTATTAATATAAACAAACAAAATAAATATACCATGAACAAAATAGTGTTATTTATATAAATAAACATCCAGATTACAAACTAAAATTTAACTTTTCGCGATTTCTGCTTTGCGAAACCAGAAACGAATTTCTTGCAGTCCATTCTTTGTGCGATGTCGTGTTCTATCGATAGCATAGATAGCCCAACGAATCTTTCTTGCGCCATTGAAGAACGAATGTATGTTTTAATTATCATAGTTTCAGTTTGGAAAAACTGCGTTCATCATTGGCTACGGAAACTGATAGGGTTAAGAGTATTCGGGGGTGCAATGCATACGTTAGGGACACTATCTGTAAGGGTATTTTTGCAAATATAATGAATGACATCTTTGGGTGATGAATTATTTGGCACACGTCGTGCAATTGCCTGCAATTCATCACACAAATCTGTAGCATCGATGTCTTTTGAGTCTCCATGCTGTAATGCTTCTGCAAGCTTCACGCAGTGTTCCATAATTTTATTTGGTGTATCATTCCGTAAATTGTTAATATTGTATAGGAAGCCAAACACCGAACTAATATGATACAGCTGAGTGAATCTGTCATCAACCGACTGCATTGCGGTGTCAAGGACTGCAAAATAAAAGTTCACTCTGAATCTATCTTTCGGATTCTGGACAGGCTCATCGTTTCTTCTTTCTTCTGATATAAACCGGCTCTGGCTCAAACTGTGCCGCTATATCTAACTCCTCAGCCAGTTCACGTGCATCTACCAGTTTGTTTTCAAATCCTTTCTCACTTCTGGCTTCTACTAGATACATCTTTGCTTCCTTCAATTTACTCAATGCATCATGTACGTCAAATTCCTTTGCTTGAAGCAGGGACTTTTTTAAGGATTTTTTACTAGTGGGCCACTTTAAAAAAAAAAGGGCACATATATCTAAAAAGGGCAGACACCAAGTACCTAGCATTTATATTAAAAGATAGTTAGTTAGATAGCAGATAATTATATAAAAATCAAAGGAATTTAAGGAAACACATTACAGTAGATGCAGTAGTACCAGACAGTAGCATAGCAACTTCATCACGCAGATCCACATGGTAAATTGACTGCCTACTTCTTCAATACTAATACTAATATACTAATAAAATACTAATCACTAAATAAAATACTAATCACTACCTTATCTTCGGTATCCACAGGTATTCACTATCTATATAAGCAGTAACAGTAAAGTGAAAACCAACACTAAACATCGAAAAAGCGAAAACGTTGCCTCCAGTTCCTCTAAACGCACATAAACAATCCCTCTAACCGCCACAGTCAGTCACTCAGCTGATCGCTCTCATTTTCTTCTCAAGTGCATGGGAGACCTTGCTAGAATCAATATTTTTACTCCAAAGCTTAAAATTGACTAGTGAGGTTTACCTTACTAGTCACTAGTGACTAGTGAGGTTTACTAGTGACTAGTGAGGTTTACCTCAAACAGAAAGTCATACCACATGACTAAGGAAACAACAAACTTGAAACTGCGAATAGCCTTTGCCAGAGCTCTTGCATCTACTCGTGAACTATTTCCAGAAGATCCCGTTCGGGTAACGTCCTCAAATATTTCAATCAGTGCATCGTAAACATCACCTAGCTGATAACGAAGAGGTTTCAGTGCCTCAATTCGACTTCCCACCTTGTATCACTTAATGGTTTCACTGTAAGGTTTGGAACGTGGCGCATTAACACTTCCCAACGATGCGTGGAAGCTGAGAAATAGACATAAATACGTTGTACTAAGTCAAAAAATGCTGTTGTTTCTAAGCAACTCTTGCAAGCGTCATTCACAACCAAATTCAGTGAATGTGCACTGCAAGGAACAAACAATGCTTGTGGATTCACATCCAAAATTCTCCGTTGCACGCCATTGCCTTTTCCCTTCATGTTGCTTCCATTATCATAACCTTGCCCACGTAAGTTTTCAGTTGGTAATGACATCTCTTGAAGTTGGCTAAGGATTACTTCCGTCATACCAGCACCCAAAACGAATGATAATTGTCATCTGTTCAACATGACCAACATCTAGCGTGCAATCTAAAATTATTGAAAAGTACTTGGCTGCACGAGCAGATTTTAATATTTCTTGCTTGATTGCGTTGGACAATAGTTGAATCAGTTCGTTTTGCATATCTTTTCCAAGGTAGTGCACATGCGTCTCATTGTCTCTTATCTTTCGCAGATGTTTGGCCATTACTGGGTCGAACATAGCTAAGTATTCCACTAATTTTAAGAAATTCCCATTTCTAGATGTGTAAAGCGTTTCATGTGTTCCACGAAATGCTAAATTCTGCATACCAAGAACTGTCCCTAATGCGATCAGTCGTTCTAAGATTTCTTGCCAATACTTTTCTTGTCATTTGATTAGGCGCAGATGTTCCAAATCAATGGTCCTATTGCTGTTTAACCGAACCTCCAGCTCCTTCCATTTTTGGAAATTTTCTATATGATTACCGCTTCTTTCGTGCACTGCTAAAATTGCAGATATGTCCTTCCAATCTCTTATACCTCTTTTGCAAATGGCTGGCGGGATAGCTGTGCTGCTATCGAAAAGTTTGCAGCAAAAGCAAAGCACACAGTCTTTCGATGTCGAATACAGTAGCCATTGAAGGTGCGTTTCTTCTCCATTTGTAAGCCTTCGTTTGTAATGAATCGCTGAAAATTTCCGGTTATTATTATCCTTCGAAAAATCGAACTGCTGAATTTGAACCGGCCCATGTTCAACCAATATTTGTCTAGCAGAATCATCACATTTCCCCCAAGTTGCAGGGTCATCATATTTAAAAGTTGTTACATTCTCTCTGTTATGACAAACTACTTCTGGTAAATGCAGTGTATCTGGTTCTATACCTTCATTACTATTGGGTGAATCTACTTCGCGGACAGGGACAGCCGTAGTTGGTAAAATAGTGAGATCAGTATCTCTGGAACCGGAAGCCTTCGGTACATATTTTGAATTGTCATCTTGTGGTTTAGGGCGAAGATACTTCAGAAACGACCCCTTAATTTCTTTTTGATCTTTTTCTTTCTCGGCCTTCCGTTTACGATTCTGTGCTCCAGACGACTGTTTTCGTCTGCCTGCCATTTTAGGTCACAGTCAAACTTCAGTCTTCAGTGAAATTTCAAAGTTGTACCTAGAAAAAAATAAAACATCAGTGAATTATCCAATAGGAGTATAAATTTTTTTTTTTGGGTCACAAACGCAATATCTAAACTCCAAAATTGTCACAAATCTCATTACAAACACACACACACACACATACACACACACATATATATATATATATATATATATATATATTATATATATATTATATATATATATATATACTAGGAGTGATCAAAAAGTATCGATAATTTTATTGCTACGGACAAATGAATGCAAATAAGAAATAACCGTTTACATATGTGAGTCTTCCTGCCCTCTGGCGTCTGCAGTCTGAAGCAAAATCTGCTACCATGAGTCAGTAGTTGGTTGGAGCGCTTAAAGGGAGGGTGTGTTTTTGCAGTACGTCTAAATCTCGGAAATGGAGCAACGCGCGTGCCAAACTTGGAAAATTTGCATCGGAGACGAACGAAATGATTAAAACAGCTTTTGGAAATGATGCTCTCAGTGTAGCTAACGTTTACAAATGGCACAAAAAGTTTAAAAATGGAGAAACATCGCTTGAAGACAAGGAGCGCAGTGGCCGCCCTTCCACTTCTCATTACAGATGAAAATGTCCAACAGATTCGATTTCTGGTACGAGCAAATATTTCTCCATTTTTAAACTTTTGTGTCATTTGTAAACGTTAGCTACACTGAGAGCATCATTTCCAAAAGCTGTTTTAATCATTTCGTTCGTCTCCGAACGCGCGTTGCTCCATCTCCGAGATTTAGACGTACTGCAAAAACACACCCTCCCTTTAAGCGCTCCATCCAACTACTGACTCATGGTAGAAGATTTTGCTTCAGACTGCAGACGCCAGAGGGCAGGAAGATTCACATATGTAAACAGTTATTTCTTATTTGCATTCATTTATCCGTAGCAATAAAATTATCGATACTTTTTGATCACTCCTCGTGTGTGTGTGTGTGTGTACATATATATATCTCACACCATATCTCACTATATGCTAAGCAAGATACTTTGAAAGTTAAGCAATCACATATAATGCTAATGCAAAATTATAATGCTAGAATCTGAATTCGTTGTTCCATTGAAATAGTGCTTAATATTGGTGTAGACTCATTAAACATGTTTGGCAAAAATTTTGCCCTCGGTATTGTGTTGCCCTAGGCGACCGCCTAGTTCGCCTAATGGTTAAACTGGCCCTGGGTAGGATACAAAACACGTTGGGTCTTCGTCCCTCATCCTGGAAACACTTTTTACAGTTTAGATTGTAGTCATTATATTGTAGACTGTGAAAAGTGTGGCTAAAACGCGATATTTTATTGTGTTGTTTATTCTTAGGTAATATTATGATGTTCTAAGGTACATAACCGCAACCGCGCGGAGCTCTATTTGTAAGCTTCACAACCGCAACCGCAACCGCAGAGCTATGAAAAATGACAACCGCTATATATATATATATATATATATTAAAAAAGTTATCGAATGAAAAAGTTCACAAATATTAAAATGGTAACAGCTATTAAAAATCACAAGCGTCCTGTTTTGTTGATGGCGCTGGCAAAAGCAGTATGCATTTTTCTATCCTATCTAATCAGTGACACGTGATTCTATATTGTGCCTGAACTAAGATGAACGGTGGTGACACAGTGTTAACTAAAGGTTGTAGGGTTAAGTCGTCTAATTATCATGTCAGTTAGGGGTAAATGTCCATAGATTATTAATAGGTAAAATAGAGCTGGGTTGGTCGATGATTTCATTGCCGCTGGAGCTAAGAGCCACCTGAAGGAAATATTGGCCTCCAGTGAAAACCTGAAGCAAAATGCCTGTGAGTATTATTTATACCAGTCAGTGGCGGTTCGTCATATGGGCAATATGGGCAGCCGCACACGGCGGCATTTGTGGAGGGGCGGCATGAGCGCCTGCAAAAAAAATAAAAATAAAAATAAGAATAAATAAATAAAGAAATAAATAAAAATAAAAAATAAAATAAAATAAATAATAAAAGATCAATAAATATATTTTTATTAATAAAAAAACCATCTATTGCATTTTCCATAAACCTTCCCATAAAAGACCTAAACAATGCAAAATGCTTCCAGATTAATATTATTGGGAATAAAGGCCCATACTTTAACATATGTAATGTTATTTTTCTGGGTTTGGTTAAATAGTGAAATGTATAATATGAAGCATCTGATGAGCCCTTGATTGATGCTTTGAAGAAGCTGGAGGTGATATTTTTCAATGCAGTGGTTGATGCTGCAACATCAGCCATTCAGGAAAGATTTTCCACGTTGGAAATTGTGGGAGAGAAGTTTGGAGTGCTGACACATTTCCAAAATCTCACATTTGAGGAGCTGACAGAACAATGTGTGAATCTTAGTACTACACTACACTTTAAGGGACAATCTGACTTGGATGGCAGAGAGCTTGCACAGGAGCTGAAGAACTTGCCTGACTTGCCATCAAAGACCATATCCTTGCTTGAACTGCTGACATTTATCCATGAAAGGGAGCTCTCTGAAATATATCCAAATTTGTGGACTGCTCTCAGAATTGGTCTTACTCTTCCAGTCACTGTTGCTGAAGCAGAGAGGAGCTTTTCAAAGCTGAAGCTCATCAAATCCTACCTGAGGTCAACTATGTCACAGGAACGCCTTACAGGTCTGGCCATCATCAGTATAAATCATACAATTGCTGAGCAGATTTCATATGATGATTTAATTCATGACTTTGCATCAAGGAAGGTAAGAAGAGTCAGGCTTTAGATGGCAGTTGTGCTGTGGTGCAATTTATTTTGTTTCTTGTTCAAAGTGTAGCATAATAATTACTCTCTCTTAAGTGTCTTATTCTATTTATGTGATAGAGCATTTGTACAATTTAGAAATTTGATTCTCTAGTTTATTTATGGCAGTTGTGCAATTTAATTTGTATTTTTCCTGTTCATAGTATCATAATTACATTCTCTTAAGTGAGTTATTCTATTTACGTGATGAAGGATTTGTAAAATTCAGAAATTTGAGTCTTTGTTTTGGTTCTGAAGTTCCAACAATTAGTCCAATAAAAAGTTATTTTGTGAAAGAGTTATGTCTGTCCTTTATTTTGGGGGGATTCGAATGTGTGTGTGTTGGCGAACAGGGGGGGGGGCGCTGAAGGTCAGGTTCGCCCAGGGCGTCATGTAAGCTAGGACCGCCACTGATACCAGTCAAATGTTAATCCCGAAGAATATATATAATTTCATTGCTGGGGACAAAATCAGCTCTAATGTGTGATTGTGCAATGTCCTGTACTCAGATACTGTATACCTTTCATTTATATGGCAATGTTGGTTCAGACAACTGCTGGTGTACCATGCCTTATTTTTGTAATGTAGCAAAAATTATATTTGTATATTAAGTGTATGATAAGACTGTGTGTATGTTAGGTTAAGTGCTTTGGATTGTGAATGATTTATACGGAAATGAAGAAGGAAAATACTTAATTTTCAGCCTACTAATTGTACAGAATGTACAATTAACTTACTGGTTACTATTAATTTTTGAAATGCTTCTAATCTTTATGCATGGCACATTAATTAAAAAGTTTTCAGTACTGAATTTAACTTCTGAAATTAAATTGAAAACTTTCATGATTATTATTACAAAATTATAACCATTATCTGACATGAATAACAGAATAAGTTCGAAAGGTTCAGGTGTCTTCGTGTTGTTCATATAAGGGTAATGCAGTGAAATTTAGTTTAATACTACCTAATATATGGTGCATCATAATTTTTAAGCCCATCTTGTGACAATTCCTTTCATTCAGAATGACTAGTAAAACTACTTGATTTCCTAATGTAAAACAGATTTTACTGCGTGTATACAATAACCTAAGTTAACAGTTCATTTCACTCTTCAAATTACCCTATTAGATGTGAAGAAGAAATCATACCTTAATTTTTATGACCAAGATAGTGTATAAAGAAACCTATTACAAAGAAAATTACATAAAAGACACGTTTGAAATTGGAAAAAGATGGATACAACACATGAAAAGTGAACTAGCAAGAACTTTAAAAAGTTCAGAAGTTTTAGCAAGAATTTTAAAACTTCAGAAGTGTTACAAAGCTTCAGTAACTGAGATTTAGGGATTAATATTATTATTATTTAATATTATTAAAACCCTTTCATTCAAAATTTAAGGCGTTATTTTAACATTTCCATTTTTTTAATACTGAAATAACCCAATGATTGAGTCATCTATAATTAAATGGTATATCTAAAAGATTTAGAAAAGGGAGTAGGTAGTAAAGTTTCTAAATTTGCAGGTGATACAAAAGTAGTTACCCCAGTTACAAATATAGAAAATTCTTATCTACAACCAATAAAAAAAAAATACATGAAAAAGTGAAAAAAAAAAAAAAAAAGTTGCACATCGTGTGGCCATAAAAGGATACATTTCAGGTGAAAACGATATCAGTGATAATATATGTGCAGGCGCGGATCCAGGGAGGGGTCGAGGGGGTCCGGACCCCCCCCTGCTCACGGTGACCAACGATTTTTCGATTATGAGGTTTTGGCGCGCCCAGGCCACGGGGGTGTGTGAACAAGCAGGATTTTGATAACGGGAATATACTTCAAATCCATCTAAAGCTATCTTCAAATATGAAAATTTCCTACCGAGGGGGGGACACCCCCCCTTCGGCCGAGGACATATCAGTAATGAGCCCCACCAAGACTGGATCCCCCTCTGCTTAAATTCTTGGATCCGCCCCTGATGTTTCACACTATTTAGTTCCCAAAGTAGTATGACCGCAAAATGTTCGAGTGCAAATGCAATTGCAATGTTGATCAATTGTTGCAAGGTGCCGGCCCCTTCCCCCTGTGGGGTGGGGGTAATGGGGAGAGGGGTAACCAAAGGGGTAACCCAGGCACCGAAGGTACCCTCGTCGTAGGCGAGTTTGCGAAGCACAGTGCCCGTAAGGCAGTGAGCCAAAGGCTCTGCTTGTAAACTACTGTAATAGCTTGGGGTTAGAGACCCCGCTAAGTTACTAGGTTTCTAAACAACAAACAAAGGCACTTACCGGTGCGTTGAATTAGATATTCTTTAGGACCTACCATAGATTTCCTGCGTCCCACAAAGTAGTCTACCTAACTCTCTAACTTTACTAATTTAGAAGCTATAGACCAGTGGTTCCCAACCTTTTCACCACAAAGGACCCCTTTTATTTTTATTTTTTCCCACGGACCCCATGTTTTTGAAAGATTCCGTCTACCAAACAAACTGTTTTTATTAACTAATAATTAACTTGTTTTCTCATTTTTCACTATCAAATAAAGGACATATAAGAGAGTATGCAATTAAAATACAGAGTATTAAAAAAGTATTAATAATTACAGCCAAGAGCAAGGAAACTTGAAATTTTAGCCGAAGCGCCCTTATCGTGGGTAAATGTACGATTTCTATTGGAACCTCTCGAAATATTGAAAGCTCACGGACCCCCAGTACTACCTTCGCGGACCCCCAGGGGTCCGGGGACCCCAGGTTGGGAACCACTGCTATAGACATTACTCCTATTATTATTTACTTTACTGACCACTTTCTACTCATTTGTCACCTTAGAAACATCACCAAATTAAACTTAGCACCAACGATTAGGTCATATATGAATAACCATGCTCTAGTCCAGCCAAAAACCAAAACGAACAGCCGCGTTGCTCTCTTTATCCCTTCGTGTTGCCATTCAGTTTTCTTTTAGTGATTTTTCTCTTTAGAATGACTTTCGACTATATACTGTACATATGAGGGGTCGCGCGGCTTAAGGTACCTAAGCGCCAAAATTAAAATTCGCCAGAAATCGCCTCCAAAGTTCAGCAATATTCAGCAAGTTAAGCAAAGTAATTCGCTTCATAAGGTTTTCAACCATACTTCTAGTGTCGTAAGGTCATTATAACCCAAACCACGCGATAGAGGAAGGGTGAAAATAGTGATATCCATCAAAAACACGTTTTTGTCTGTGGTGGCGCTTAGGTACCTTAAGCTGCGCGACCCCTCATATATATATATATATATACACACTAGTGATGTAGCGGATGTCATTTTTTTCACATCTGCGGATGCGGATGCGGATGCGGATGTTTGATTTCAACATCCGCGGATGCGGATGTCTACATTTTCGTTATTTTTAGGATATATTCGAGATTTGTTGTGTTTAACGTATATAATAAGTTATTATATAGAGAGAGCTGTAGCTATAATGTAGTATAATTGATTAATTGTACAATAATTGCTGTACTTTTCTCTGAACATATAAAATAATATCAAGCATCTAACTAATATAGAAATCAATTAGTGAATTCGTCTGCAAATAAATTCGTTATATTTTGTTGAGTTTCAGCCACAATTAGAAACCATAATTGTGTTACCAGGATGCGGGACGTGAACCCAACTCAAATGCACCCCACCGACCTCTTTCCCCAACCTCCACCCTTATAGAAAGAGATCTTTAATTAGCTTGATAACTATTTATATTAAGTTTAAAGTTTTATTAGGCATATTTATAAATGAGTAATTAAAATAAAGTAAACTAAGATGTTCATCGTTTAATGTTCAAACTTAATTATAGGAAGGTTATGCTTAAGGAACATTAATTTTTCTGCCTTTTCTGCTGCCAGTCTGTTTCTCTTTTCATCATATATTAATCCAGCACTGCTAAATAATCTCTCGCTTGGTACGTTTGTTGGAGGACAGGCTAAATGTTTCCTTGCAAGTTTACTCAAGTATGGATAGATATTCTGCGTATTTTTCCACCAACTAATAGGATTGTCACATGCAGCCAGGCGTTTTTCTTGGTGATAGCTCTCGATCATTTTTACTACATCTTTTGACATCGCGTAGGTCTCGTCATTGCTGCTTTACTCAAGAAACTGAGAGACAGATTCTGTGATAGATTTGCTTGTTGAAGGTGTTGGTTCTGTCACTGAAACTTTTATTCTTTTGGTGGGTGGCGAAGCGACAGATTCAAGAGATTGAAGCTCTTCAACTGCTTTGCCAAGTGATGATTTAACTCGTTCTAATGTACTAGGTGAAAATAACTTAGCTTTGTAACGTGGATCTAAGTAGGTTGCAAGAGAGTAACTTCATACAAGAACAGCCTCTCGTCTTGTCGCTTGCATCACTTTTGCGCACAATGAACTAGTTCTATTAATATAGTAGAATTTGATAATTTCCGCTTATTAATGACATTTTATCTCAACGGTCCACATCCGCACGACATCCGCAGTCCAAAGTGCGGATGCGGGTGCGGATGCGAGAAAATGTGCGGATGTTCCGCGGATGCGGATGCGGATGTGACCTACATCACTAATACACACACACCACACACACGTCACCTCAACTACAAAAAGATCATGATAGATCTTACTGCAAGTAAATGGCAGATGGGCAAGTAAACTGCAGATGGAATTTGCGTAGGCAATTGTATGTTCATTATCAGTGTTGGGCACTAAAGCGTTAATCCGATAACAGTTAATTAACGAAGTTAACTTTTTTTAAAGGACTATTAACGGAAGTTAATTTCCATTTATCGTTATCGGACCAGTTAACTTCCGATAACTCGATATTTAGCAAAGCTGGGCACTTGCGGTATTTTTTGCGGTACTGCGGTACTGCGGTACTACAGCACTACCAAACCGGTACCGCATAACGCAGTACCGCAAAGGATCGCTGAAAGTACAGCAGTACCGCTACCGCATTCAAATTTCCCGCGGTACTTTCCGCGGTACCGACAAACACGACTTTTCAAAAAATTAACACTTTTTTTGAAGTAAACCTTATTACAGGAGTACAGTAAGACAAATGCTGCGTGTGTTGCATCAGCCTAACTCTAGACACGTTAAGTTTTCGTTCAGAACATGTTACGTTGCCATCCTATCACAACGCCTCAGTGCAGTGCTTGCTTTTGAGCCGGTTGCACGTGTGTTACATTTCTGTGACAAAGATCGATTTTTAGCCATTATGGCAGAAAGTTCAGGTGCGAAATCGCCGATATGCAATTTCTGAAAATATGTGCTATTACTTGTGTTGTTCTTGTGTGCAGTACCGCAGTACCGCAGTACCGCGGAACGCACCAGGGGGACCTGAAAAAGTACCGCAGTACCGCGTAACGCACTGGGCATGCTGAGGTACCGCAGTACCGCGTAACGCACCCCCAAATTTTGGTACCGCGCCCACCACTGATATTTAGTCTGTTAAGTCCGTTAACACGTTAACTGCGAGGAGTCATTCACGGAAGATCACCGCTCCGCGAATGAATTCAAACCGCCATAACTTCAGTCTGCTTCCAGATCTCGCAAGGGGAGGTTGGGGAGGCCCAAGAGGTCAAGACTGGCAGTTGGGCCTAACTTTGAGAAGTTGGTCTTTCTGAAGGGCAACCAGCACATTGTGTCATAGTCTTTAATAAATGTGCCTAAAATTTAATTTTACCTTTCAGTTCCCGCCATAATAATTCTCTGGTAAATTAAAATTTAGTTAATGGTTAGTGGTTACAAGGGTTTCAAAATCTGTAATCAGTACATTTTTTATAAAAAATAAAAAAAAAGTTATTAAGCAAAAAAGTTGCAAAACTTGATAAAAATACAGTTAAATACCTATTTATTGTTGGATTTTGCATAAATAAACATTTTCTATGGGTTTTAAAGCTTTTTTCCTTGATTTTTTTAAATGTTAGTAAAGAAATAGTTATCGTTAACGGATTATCGTTAACTTCCGTTAACTTTGTAGTAAAATTATCGGATTATCGTTATCGGAGTTAAAAATTGGGGTTAACGGATTATCGTTATCGAAGTTAACTTTTTGGTTAACGGTGCCCACCACTGTTCATTATGCACAGTGATTCATGGCCTACTCAGTCAGTGCTCCAGACAACTATCTCTTAATCTTCTGTGGACCACTTGTATAATGTTTGTACCTGTTGAGTCTGAAATAAAGTGTTTGTTTGTTTGATGTGCAAAAATGCAAAGTCGTCCATTTTGGTACAAATAATGAAAACTTTAGTTATGAGATACAAAGAAACTGGTCCCCTCCCCAAAACCAACAACGTAAAGTTTAAAATTTCACTGATGGGGCCCCTCTGAGGGGGACCATCAGTTAAATTTTGGCAGAAGCCCTTCCGCTTCTAGCCTCGCCACTGTTTAGTGGTTATATGTATATGTGTAGGCCTTCAAAAGACATTGTTAAGTAGTTTTTTAGTTAATTAAATTTATTTGTCTTCGGTATTTCACGCAGCCCAAACACCATACCTTTTTCTCGTTGACGTCCGCGTCTGGTTATAGGTCGCACGGTTGCCCACTTTTTCTTTTTGGATGTACGCAGTTTGGTTGTGCAAGGCGTTTGATTTTGTAAGTTCAATTAACACAGGCAAACTCACTGTGCCTAATTGTTTCACTGGGATAGGCTTATCCTATTGTTGTTTTTCACTCAGAACCTGTAGAAATACGAACATATCTTCCTTGCCTAAAGCAACGCTTTCCACTAGGCTAATTCTGAATTAAGATTCTTTCTTTATTGTTTTTGATGAAGTCAACAATTGGAAAATCACCAAACGTGTATTTACGTATGTTCGTTTCTTCTCTTCTCGAAATGATTTTGATGAGTCAGTATGATGGAAAGTTTTTGGTACGAAAAAGTAGTTTTTGCTTGTTGTTAATGTAGGCCCAATGCCAATATATTCTTTTATTTTTCACTTCCACCTATGGTAATTTTTCTTATTCCAAACGGGCTTCATACTAAAATCCGAGGCAGTTTGTTGTTATACGATAAAATAAACGAATGTTTTGTATTAAATTATGAAATAAAGGTACCATATACGATACCATATTGTAGGTGTGTTTAGGTCTGCATATATAGTTCTTTCATACGGAAGGTGTCCTGATTTTATTTATTTATTTATTTTTAATTAGACAGACTCGCTGAGTAGTCAACCAATTGGTAAATGCTTTTTAATGTAAAAATGAAACATGACGCACATATGATCCAGAACCGATGTGCTGACTATTCATTGCATTGTGAGGAACTTGCAACGACCAGCTTTGAAAAGGACTTATAAGAGATATTTATATAAACAGTGGTTTCAAATTCTCCAAACACTGCACTAAAGTTGAAAATTTTTTAATAAAATATTGTGTTATATTAAAAGGCAGTTCTTACACCAAATCAGATATGTTATTCTTCCTTTCTACAACCCGTTGATTAGGACTAGAGTTTCTTTCCCGGGATTCCGGGATTCCGGCTGTTTTTACTGGATTTGAAAATCCCGGGAATTGGACAAATATCCCGGGAAATCCCGGAATTTTAAAATGACTTAATTTATTTTTTATTGATTTATTTGTTTTTCTTTTGTTATTAGAAGGCTCTTGGGTAGACTTAAAGAAAACTGCATAATATTTACCACATTTTATTCTACTTTTCTGCTTTCTTAAATGAACACCTACTAGCATTAGCAACTTAGAGCAATCTAAAAGTGGGCCCGTATACCAAAAACTGGCGAGGGAATGTCGCTAGCGCTGCGTATAATACAAGGAACCGAGTCTCAGTATATTATCTAGCGATCGCAGGCAACTCATCTTGCTCAGAGTTTAAGCAAGCATTTGAAGCAAGAACTGCAGTTATTCGAGACAATAGGGAACAGAACTTCAAACATCATAAATTTATTTGATGCACTGAAAACCATTCCGCCAACCTCTGTTGAATCAAAAAGAGCCTTTTCTGCAGCAAGTTTATTTATCACCAAGTTGAGAACTCGTCTTAGTGATAGAAGTATCGATTGTTTTGTTTTTTAAGAAGCTATTTTAAAAACATTGATTGATTCTTTAAATATTTTAAGATAAAATATTTTAAGATAAAAGGATGAAATTATTTTTTCTAATGAAGTTTATTTTATTTTTATTTTTTGTATTGGCTAAATATTTTAAGATAAAATATGTTGAGATAAAAGGTATAAATTATTTTTTTGAATGAAGTTTGTTTTTCTTTTTCGTTTTTATTTGCAAATGCACTAAATTATAATTAAAGGAATATAATATTTTAGCCTTTTATTTTACCCCTGCAGATGAATAGCATGATAAATATTATGTTTAATAAATAATAAATAGCTACCACTGATTGGTAAACTCAATTCAAGTATTACAATGCAAAAGTGGTCATCTAGGCATAAGTAATTGGTTATCCCAATTCTAAAAGGGTATTTTATCACTGAACAATAAAAAAAATTACCGTTCTCATAAATATACAACCATTTCCTGGATTTCCCGGGATCCTGGGAATTGGGTTCATTTTTCCGGGAATTCCCGGGATTTCCCGGGATGAAGAAAGCTGCATATAAGAAGAAACCCTAATTAGGACCCACCACGAGTATGCTCATAGTCTAGTATAATTTACCAAGTCTCCTCATCTTATTCATGGGTATACTCAAATGAAGTATGATACTCTGCAACTTACAGTTACAATTACTGTATAAAATTACCATACTCTACAAAACATTTTATCCCTCAGAAAGTAATGAAAAGTTATATTGTTCTTTTTACTATAATCTTTATGTTATTACAACCATAGGAAGCACAATGTTACAAATCAGAAATTACCAGCCATTCCGAACACACGTCCATCCTACTAACCTCATACTTAACGCTGGTGAATGGGATTTATAATTTGTATTGCTCTCATGAGAAGGAATTGTGAGTCAAAATGTGAATGAACGCTTATCAAGGAATTGAATTTTTATTAAATTACTTTAAATTACATTACATTTGGAAAACCTGAAGCCACTTGGGCCTATCATGGTTATTCAAGTCATAGTCATATTTTATAATCAAATTTTGCATGGTGTCAATTTCAAGTAAGCTAATTGACATGGAGCTATATTTACAGAGCTACCGAAGTAGCCTACAAACTTCAACTAAAATATGCACTATTTACACAAGTTATAAACTGCTTCTTTATGATAAGACTTCGTAAATTATATTAGTTTGAACGAAGGAAGGATGTAAAATGGAATAACCAACCAACAACATTAGGAATGAACCCTTAAAACCTTTCCTCTTTGCTTTTGGTATAGGCGGAGCCAGACTGGGGTCCAATGGGATTAACTGAAGCAACGTGGACATAAACATTCAAACGTTTTATCTAATTTCGTTTAACCAAGATGTATGGAGTCTCCAAATTAAGCCCCTGGGCCTCCCTCTGGACCAGCCTATGGCTTTTGCAGGGCCGGATTAAGACCTTTAGAGGCCCTAAGCACTTAAAAGATTTTGGTGCCCCATATATATGTAATTCAAAATATAAACAAAAATAAACCATAAAATAAAATTTTTTTTTGAAATGAAACAAAACTTACAGTAAGATGGAAAATAATGTTTATTTTTGTATACTTCCACTTCATTTATATTTGAAAAGTTTTCTCCTACTTTTTTTAATTGCAAAGTCTTTGATCAGATCCTCAAAACTAATCTTACGTAACACATCTGCTTCTATACTTAGTAGAGATAAGGCATCCAGCCTGCCTTGTTGCATAGTTGTTCTGTTGGTATTTTTAATATACTTCAACTGAGAAAATGAACGCTCAGCTGAGCAATTTGTGACCATTAATGTTAAAAATATACAAAAGGCAATTTCTACATTTGGGAAGGCACACTCAATATTGTCTTCTACAATTATTTTATAAAGTTCAGCATGACTGAATCTTGTTTTTACATTTACTATAGCACACGAAAATATTTAATCTATATGTATTTTTAATATGGCGCTCAAAGATTTGATATAAACAAAATAATAACGCAAAGCGTAAAGTGTGTGATTACAACGAAATATATTTATTCTCTCAAAAGGGTTGTTGTTCACTACAAATTCAAACAATGAAAAAAAATAAATACTATATATAAATATATATAATTCAGTTTTCAACAGCTTATAGGCTATAAGCCGCGATTGTAATAGTATAATAAATCCATGGTAAATCCGACAATGGAAAATTTCTGTGGTGCCCCCTTCCCTTGATGCCCTAAGCACGGGCTTATTTTGCTTAATGGTTAATCCGGCCCTGGGCTTTTGGAGTGCTATTTCTACACTTCTAGCACTGTCATTAAGTTGGGTCAGTCGTTTTGCTGACACAGTGCTGTTATCTCATTGACTTTTGTTGAAAGCTCTCCATTCTCTTGTTGCTGTCCCCATCAAACCTTTAAGATCTGGAGGGAAGATATAACCTTTCTGGCTGCTGCCCCTCCATTATAAACCGTCAACAATCATCATCATCATCACGACAATGATCAACCCTCAAATGCCAAATCCTCGGAGTAAATTTTAAAACTGAGGGTACTTTACATTGGAAATTGGTATACTTTAAACCAAGTGTGATACCATTAAATATGGTATGTTGAAGTTATTTATTTAGGTAAATCTTAAGGAAATTTCACCACCTGCAAAATCATACCACAATGTATTTTTGTAGTAGTATTTGATGCGATTTATTCAAATCTGATATTCATTTGCTGTGGAAATGACCCGAAGCTCATTTTATTCGAAGTTGAAAGTGATGTTTCTGCTCAATTGCGCAGTAAGTATAAAATTTGAATAAATCACATGGGAAAAACTGCTACAAGAAAGGGTTAATTATTCGTTTTAACACGCCTCTTGCTAATGAATTTGGAAACGTTTTCTTAATGTAATTTGATGCGTACCGGTATTGTTTGAAAATGACCTTCATTTCCTTGGGAAATGTGCCGTTTTTTTATAATTTTTTTCAGAAATGACCTAAACCTAACTATGAAAAAACTATATAGGGCTATGGGTTGATCCTGTTACCTCATCCGTTGAAAATTTCCAGCAGATTTCGGCGGAGAGTTAACGACAAAAGCCCTACGTTTTTTCGTTAGTTATGTATATGTAGGCCTTCAAAGGACCTCTGTTTATTTGCCTACGGTATTTGCGCTGCCTAATGGTAAAGAAAGGTATTGCCTTACCTTATTATTTCGTTGGACCTAGCTTCTGTTTCGATGTAGGGCCGTGGTACGATGGAGTTACACACTGAGTTGATTTGATGTAACTAATATAGGCAGTCACCTGTATTTAAATACCTGAAGGAATAGGCCTATCCTTTTTATAGTTATTAGGTTTGTATTAAGAGGATTTCACTCAGAACTTATAGAAAGATAAAGTACATCTTCCTTGCTTAAAGCATCACTGTAACATAAGCAGCTCAGAGTGTGCCAGTATAATATAATCTTCATATTTTATTATTTGCTGAATTTGCAAAGTTTGACTTCTCTCAATGTAATTTTCATGAGTCAGCAGTGGAAAATTTTGAATATGAAACAATAAATTTTGGTAATTATTCGTTTTAGTGCTTTTCCTCCTTTCTGAACCAAAACACATTTTCCTGGTGTTTTGTGGTGTGATTTGTTCAAATCTGAATTTCGTTTCTTTGGGAAATGAGCCGTTTTTGAGAAATTTTAAAATTGAAAATTTCTCAAAAATGGCTCATTTCCTAAAGAAACGAAGTTCAGATTTGAGCAAATCACACCCAAAAACACCAGAAAAATGTGTTTTGGTTCAGACCTAACCTAAACAGACCTAACCTAAACAGACCTAACCTAAACAGACCTAACCTAAACAGACCTAACCTAAACAGACCTAACCTAAACAGACCTAACCTAAACAGACCTAACCTAAACAGACCTAACCTAAACAGACCTAACCTAAACAGACCTAACCTAAACAGACCTAACCTAAACAGACCTAACCTAAACAGACCTAACCTAAACAGACCTAACCTAAACAGACCTAACCTAAACAGACCTAACCTAAACAGACCTAACCTAAACAGACCTAACCTAAACAGACCTAACCTAAACAGACCTAACCTAAACAGACCTAACCTAAACAGACCTAACCTAAACAGACCTAACCTAAACAGACCTAACCTAAACAGACCTAACCTAAACAGACCTAACCTAAACAGACCTAACCTAAACAGACCTAACCTAAAAGACCTAACCTAAACAGACCTAACCTAAACAGACCTAACCTAAACAGACCTAACCTAAACAGACCTAACCTAAACAGACCTAACCTAAACAGACCTAACCTAAACAGACCTAACCTAAACAGACCTAACCCGCGTTTTTTCGCAATTTCTTACCTTAAATAGCACTATTTGGGTGTCTGTACAAATCCGCGGCGACCAACATGAATTTGTGGAGACGACGTTGAGAGGGATATTCACGGTTAAACAAGTACCATGCAAGATACAATAAGTTTTGCCACAGTTTGAGGTGGGATTTTTCAACCCACGTGCCTTTCCGACGGGAAACAGAGAACGAACACTTTTTTTTTCTGCCGTGCTCGTCCCAAGTCAATCTTGTGCAATAATATTGATCAGCAACTTCTCTATAATTACACTCACGACCACACTGCGGACAAATAACACGATTAGGTAAGAAAGACACAGTGACTCGTAAAGAAAGCTTCAGCACCGGCTTCTTTCTTATAAATATCTTGTATTAATTTATAGTAATCCAAATTACAACCTTCACAAATCATAATGAAGACGAAACTGAGTATGCATTATCAGAGATTAAAAATGTACGTCTCTGATTGGTCGGATAAGGTCACGTGAAACAAAAACGATTTTTAATTGGTTGTTTTGACCTATGTTTCCTAATTTTGCCACGAGATGTCTCCCCATAAAACTGGAGAGGGCGACGTTCGTTAAAATTTTAACAGCGTTAAAAGGTAAATACTCGGTCAATGGCCTATAATGGCTGCTTTTTACGTCTAAATTTTTTTAATTTTTTTTTTTTCTATAAAAAATAATTATTATATTTCCTTGATTTTTATCAGTTTCCCTGAGGTTTGAAGGTGTCCTGAATATGAATTTATATGTTAAATTGTCATAGAATGTCTCCTTCTATCAAAAATGAACAAAGCATTAAAACGAATATTAACCTAAATTTTTCTTGTGGTTGGGTGGGCCCAATGTCTCTATATTGGGTTCTATGTATGTATGGCAATTATTTCTATTCCCAATAGGCTGTCATCAATCCCAAGGCAATTTTGTAGATGTTTAATTCAATTAGTAATTTATATTTAATTAAAAAATAAAGGTATCACATACAATACCATGTTGTAAGCGTGTATAGTTTTTCTATACTAATATAATTAAATAACTTGGGTTAAATGAATGCTTGGTTAGGTCAAATGAATGACCAGTTAGGTCAACTGTATACCCTTGATGATTAGTTAGGTTAAGTTATGATATTTTCGTTAAAACTAACAAAAATATCATGACTTAAGTCTTAACCTAACCAATCAAGGACATACAATTCACTTAACTGGGCATTCAATTGGGTGCTGAGGTCAGGGAATAAGAAGGAACATTAGCCCCAATATTTCGCAAGATACCTATTTAACTGATTTTATAACGAAGATGAAGGCATCTGCCATTTTCTCCAATACGTAGCAGAATTATATCTGCATATGATATAGGTCATTTCTGGAAAAATGGTACAGTTCCCAAGAAAATTAAGTCATTTTCAAATAGTACACAACAAATTATATAAGAAAAACATGTTTTCAATTCATTAGTGAGATGCATGTTAAGATGAATAGCCTAACATGACTCCAGATTTGAAAAAATTTACTGGAGCACAGCTCTGAATTTACTTTTTTTTCCCTTACACCACTAGATAGGTTAATGATAGTAAACTCTTGAATTGACGACATACCAATTACAAATTGTTTTAGCTAAACATAATATATAATAATGTACAGTTTATAACTCACCTTAAGTTTATTTATTCATTGCAGCAGTAACAGTGGATGATGTTAGACCTTGCATGTAGGCATTTGTTGTGAATTTACCGCCATGTATGCTTGGCCACTGATCAATGGCTTTCTGTGTGATCATTACAGCAGATCTAGTGCCTGGAGCTGGACCCTCCTTCACAATTCTGCACAGCTTAGTCAAATGAGATGGCTTAATGGATCCTTTGTGTTCAATAATGTAACCAAGAATGGAGAATGTCCCTTCAGCTGGTGCTTCACTCCAGGCAGTTGATCCATCTTTATCAAAATGCTTTAATCTCTCTGTGATTCCTTTCCACAGCTGTTCTATATATTCTGTCAGCCAATTTATCACTGAGTCTTTTGTAAAACTACTTTCAGATCTGGTTCTGGATGGTCTAGCAACTTCAGCAACCTGGTAGTAATCAGAATGTTTCTTGATGTATTTGTAAATTTCATTTAGGATGTAATCCTCAGCTGTTAGTTCCTTTTGCTGCCCTGTGGTATCATGCTTAAATTCAGAAACTACATCATTTGCATTTCCTCCATTAGTTAATTTGGAAATTGTTTCTATCACTCTTAACATAACAGTTTTCCCTCCTTCTTTATAAAATATATTTTCTACAAATTCTGCACTAACTGTGGTTTTTTGAGCTACTTGCAACATAATCTTTGTTACATAGGAAATCAATACATAGAACTTGGCACTAATTTCTTTCTCTTGTGGATGATCAAAAAAAACACAATTTTCCACAAATCTGTCAAATTGATCAAATTCATAATTAACCATGCGAGTATCAGATTTGAGTTTTGGTCTCTTAAAACCAATGATATTGTCAAGAACCATATTGGTATAGTCAAGGCCTGATCTCAGATTTGAAGGGTGATTCTGAATAAAGTCTAAAAGCTCACTTAGTTTACAAATTTTCTTCAATGCATCAACGTGGGCTCTGTTCACAAGATGCATTAAGTCCCATCGAAATTTGAAATTTTCTCCAAACAACTTTTTCATTTCATTTTTAAATGGCTCATTGTCCTTACAAAAAGCCCCATCTCCAACCATTCCAGATACCTTGGATTTAATTGCTTCTTCAGATAGTTTCAAGTGATTAGGAGACTTCAACACATCAAAAATTTCATTGGCCAAATAAACTCCTGATTTGCTGCGTACTAAATTTATCCCAGCAAGTTTTATAGTCTTATCTTCTTCACTCATAACTAATACAACTAGCATGCTTAATCCCAAAATTGTTCCAATGTCAGCTGTTATTATTACTGAAGTTTGTTCTAAGAACCACTTTACACTTTGTTCTTTAAGTTGATTATCTAATATCTCACAAATTGTCTCACGCGCATGTGTGCTATGATTCAAATTTCCAACCTCACAACCTGACCTATGTAATACAGCTAGAAGTACTGGATATAGAGCCCATGCAGTGTTTGTTTTCATTATGTAGTATAAGATGTTGCCACATAAGTCTTCTATGCGTTTAGTAGTGTTCCAAAAAGATGTTTTCATCACTTCATAAACAGCAGCTCTTTGATGATGCTGAAGTTTAATTAAATGTCTCTTCAGGTGGGTTTTCAGATTTCTAAACCACCTCTCTTGATTTTCTCCTTGTTTGCATACATAGGTTAAATCTTTAACATTGAAGTAACCTTTTATGTTAGAATGTTTGTCTGAAGCACATGCTTTGGGGTCTGCAAGCTATGCAATATAATGTAAACATTTTATCATCAAAGCATCATCAATATCTTCTTGATTATCATCATCTTCATCCTCAACAGCTATATCTACATCAGGCATATTAGTGTCACTATTTGCAATGTTTTCCATTATATCACTTGGTACTGAAAATGAATTATCAGCATGCCCTAGATCCTTCTTTTCCACCAATTTGAATGTAGATTTGATCAAATCATTGTTCAGGATTTCTTGTATTGATTTACACTTGCTTAAATGGGCTATGGAAATGTCAAATTTGTTGCTTTTTGCTTTATTAGATTTGGATGCAACACTTGAACTTGAAGGCATATTTTGACTCTTCTCTTTATTAACCACAACAGCTTGGTGAGTTTCTTTTGTTAGGCACAAAATTGCATTCAATGTCTTCTGGATTTGGGAATTTTCAAATTCCTCTAAAGCAGTTTTGTTAGTCTGATGCGCAGATTCCTCACTTACCTTTTGTTTCTTAGGTGGAGGAGAAGCACTTTCTTCAGTCTGTGAAACATCTAGTGAAAAAGTTTCATTTTCTAGATTAGCAGTTGATGAAGTTGGTTAATTTTTCTGAGGTCTAGCACTAGCACATTTTGTGAACAAACTAAATGACTGCTTTGCCGTATCTCTTTGCTGCACTTCATCCTGGTATTTCTTTACTGCAATATCTAAGCTGTGGGCCCAAACTCTGGGACCTCTTGTATTGTAACAAATATTTTTTTTTGAATTAAAATGTTCCTCCTAGTTTTGCTTCTTTGAATATTTGTTCTTGCATTGACCACAAAAGTAACCCCTTTTAACACCCTCACTTTTCTCTCCAACTTCATCAATATTAGGATCCATTATTGATTATTGACTACCTGAAAAAATACAAAATAAGTAAAAGTTAGTAAATATAGTATGGTAAAAGTGAGTAAAAGTAAGTAAATATAGTACAATGAAAGTAAGTAAAAGTAAGTGCTTTAAACCTAGTAAAAGTAGGTAAGTTAAAGTAAGTAAAAGTAAGTTTAAACTTAACTAAACTTTTCAATTCTAGAGTCATGGTGGATTACTTAAAACCGCACAAGTAATTATCTGGCCAATTTATCAAACCTGGCCGAGATCAATGGAACATAGTCCAATCCTGATAATTTTATATTAAAAAAATATACATTTTAATAAAATTTTAATTATCAAAACATTGAAGCTTAACAAAAAATAAAAATAATTGTTAAATATGGAATTCCCAACTAAACTTAAAATAACTAAATTTGTAATTTAAAAAAATTGGTTTGTACAAGAACGTATACGCAAAAAAATTGCATAACATCTAGCGTATGAACAAAACCCAAACCCAAATTTACTTTTTCTCATGGTCAAATTTACTGGAGCAATGCTCCCAAGATCCCAGGAATCTGGAGTCATGCCTATGGTACCTAGCTTATATCTAAGTGATTTTGTATCACGTTTCTAATAATAATTATTTTTGCTTAAGTAGTTTAGATAATGAATATCTCTCGATTTTAACAGTACATATATGCATATACGGTACATATGGCAATTTTGCCAGAAATTTGAAAAATAGCCAATTTGAAAAATTCTTTAAGACAGTATAGTTGGTGAATAAGATACTTTTTATTGTTTATATAAAGTGTAATGATGGAACTTCATTTTGTGTAAAGAAATGTTTCCCCAAAATGTGTGAACTTCAGGTCAAAAGGTCAATTCGTTCCTTGAAAAAGGGTGAACATTTTTATTTGTTCTCCTATTGCTGATTTTGTTGCGTTTTTGGATTCTACAGCTCATTCTGAGTCCAAAAACATATACAGTATTCCCTCGAATATCGCGGGGGTTACGTTCCAGAACCCCCCGCGATAGGTGAAAATCCGCGAAGTAGAAACGATATGTTTATTACGTATTTTACGCCTTTATAAACCCTCCCCGCACTCTTATAAACCTTTCCCACGCTCTTATAAACACTTTCTACACTCGGAGTATGAAAGAGACTAACAGTATTTTAAAAAGAAAACATTTGTATATACAGTATTTTTTAATAATTTTACCAACATTAAAATTTCGTATGGGTACTCACCAGCGAAGATACTAAAACTTGAATGATGATGATGATGAATTAGCTGTGCAGTACTGAACGATGAAGGTGATGACGATGATGAGATGAATGTACTGCACAGCAAAGAAGAGCATTACATCTCTTCTAAATGAATAACACGTGGAAGCGAACTGAGCAAGGCGAGATGCTGAATGCTTCGGTAGGCTGCAGATTGAGATGTGATGAATGCTAAGCCAATCAGCGCCCAGGATACTGAACAGCGTGCTCTGATTGGTCGCGTCTCATCCATCGGCCAATGGTGTGCTGTGTACGGTATCATATAGGCAAAATAGCTCAAGCAGCATAAGCTTCGCTGGTTTTCCTATCTCGCGGTTCTTTGTCAACTCAATTAGAGTACATATTTTATTTCGGCTAGAAAAAACCGCGATGTACCGAGTCCGTGAAATGTGAACCGTGATATGGCGAGGGACTACTGTAGTTTCATATGGTTACGATAATTAGTGAATGTGTGAGGTGCATCCAAAGATGCCGACCTTGAGCTATTTTGACCTTAACCTTGATTTTTCTGACCTTCATAACTCGTGAAGTAATGGTTGTAGAAAGCTGAAACTTTCACAGCTGGCTTTCTTGCACAAACTTACCTTATACCCCAAAAATAAGCAAGATCTGAGATGGTTGGGTGTCAAAATGAAATTTTTTGCTTCACCTGTGCTGGAACCCTCCAGGAGTAACTTTGATAAACTTTAATTTACACCTAAAGGCACTACCATACATTATCATCTGCTGAGGTTATCATACTGCTATTTACTGATGTAATTTTAGCCATGCTACTATTGTGAAGTTAAGATGGTGTATATTTGCATATTATACTTTTCTTAAAAGTACTTTTATATAATTTGAGAGATTAAAAAAAATGTTGATTTCTAATACAGGAAATTATAGCTATTACTATTGCATACAGAAAAGATATAAAACAATACTTAGGAGTTAGGCCCCTGAGGATGTCATTAGATGAAAGCGCTTGAGCACCATTTTGTGTTTCCTTTCCTTCGTGGTTTTATTCATCATTATATATATATATATATATATATATATATATATATATATATATAATCATGCGGGTTGCTTCTACAGAGCTTCAATTTAATATTTAGGAGAAATCCAATGACAAGGAGAAATGTAAATGCCATGAAAAGTCTTCTTTAATGCAACGTTTTGAGCAATATGCTCATCTTCAGGCTGTTTAATAACAATGTGAAATTAAAATCAATATTGAATGAAAAACAAAACAGAAAATTTCTATAACCTATTCATGAAGACAAATTTTAAAGACTGAGAAAAGAGGGTTAAATTCTAAGTTATACAGATTTACATATAAAAATTAAGAAGCTATTTTTAAATACATATAGTAAATGTGAAATTAATACACTGGAAAAATTAACAATAGTACACTGGAATAATGAAACTAACTACCTTACACTGCAGTTTCCGAGGCTAACTGAATTGAGCCGAGGCAATACGGGAAAACAAAAGATGGCGAGGGCGATTGGGGAAGGGGGGATTATGTAAAGTTCAGAGTTTGGCATTAAGCTGTAAGAGAAAATTATTAATCCCATTATGTGAATGCATAATGGGCATGTTTGTATATACTGGTATGCATGTGGATATGTATTTTAGAGATGTACTGACTAGTCAGTAAATAGTCTGTAGTTGGCACAGTTGGCCTATTCAGCCAACTATTTGTAGTCAGCTTAGTTGCATCTCCCTCCGGTACATCACTAGTATGAGGACTCCCTGTACTGTACACACAATTATAGATTAGTTTGGAAACTTTTAGGCTATAGGCAAAACCAAACTGTGGCATTGGCTTTTAAAATGGCAATATTCTGCCTTCCAGCAGAACATTGCATGCAAGAATGAATATCGTAAATAAGGTCATAACTTAGTTTCTATATATTTAATTAAAATGTTAATACAATAATTGGTACCTCATTGCTTATAATTAATATTTTATCATTTTTATGATTTTATCAGCCCTAGCTACATGAGGTTTAAATAAGTTACAAAGTAACTAGTCACATGATATAAAACTTAAGTTTGTTAGTAATTATGAAATATCTTTTAGATTTAATCATCAAAAATATATTCTTTCACATTCTAGTAGATCCAAAGTTTTTATGAATGAGAATACTAATTTCTGTAACCATGATGAAATAATTTTGCTCCAAGTTGGTGTGTTCAAGACCTAATCTTGCCTTGTTATAGTACCCTCAGCAGCAATGTTCCCTCTAATTTTTTTTAGTCCATGTGCGTGAGAAATTTTCGTTGTGCATACATTTAGATTCATGGTGAAAAATTGTGCAAACTTTTTTGAGCGCTATTATCTTCAAAATTAAATACATATAAATAGTAAATAATTAATAAATATTATTTCCATAAGGTGATAGCTTGATCATTACGGTACTATTAAATGGATATTAAAAAACTGTTTACAATATTATATAGTCTTAAAAAAGAAAACATTTTATCCATTCTAAAAATATGAATAAAATAAAAAATAGTAAAATAAAATTCAACAAAATAAAGAAATAAAATAAAAATAACATTAATTGAAAATGACTATTGACGTACGCGCCCAATCCGTATTTTTATTTATGGTATGAACGCCCGTTCTCTATTACGTTAATTTTATCTCTTATTTCGTTCAGGATTATTCGGCCTACCCAAGACGGATGGCCCTTTAAATTGATAGGCTAGGTTCCTTCGGCTTTCCACAAGCCTACTTGGAACGTTAATTTTCCCCAGCTAACAAGAGGGGTCTATCACAAGGTATTTAAAACAACACACGCCCTCTTATAAATTTTATTAAATGTTACTTGACACAGTACATGCATTTAATATTTTATTTGTATTACATCTATAAAATTTCAGACAATACAATAATCTTAACGTCAAAGACAAAGTTCACAGTGATTGACTTCAAATCGTTAAATTGATCAACAATGATAAATCTAAAGAAAAGATTAACAGTTATCGGAATTTCAATAATTTATAGATAGAGGGGTTTTATGTTTTAGTGCAACAAAATAAATAACAATAAATGAAGTGGTCGGAATTCGACCCAGATATTCAAAGAATTAGTTACTTACTACGAGCAGGAGACAATCACTCCCACTTGTGCTGCGTACGGACCGTAGATTTACGGCCGCTACAAAGCTTGCAAACTCTACAATGTATACCGGGACTTCTTTCTGAACCCAAATGGACGGATTCAGGAAATTAGGGCCCAGACGTACCCTATTTCTTATTTAAGTGGAGCTAAATTTACTTAAGAGACCGTTCACAAAACTCTTGGTCCGTTGGTTAACATTAATTAAGTTACAATCAAATTCTCGGTTAAGGTCGCTAACCTTCAAGTGAATATTCTCAAATTTCCGCGTAAACGAATTTCATGAACTATAAGTTCTTAATTTTTACTTTAGTGACAATTGATTCTTTCAGTTTTAAGTTTTCTTACTTTTACGCGCCGATTTCCGCGTAAGCTAATGACATGGTATACTTTCCGTTTTAAAGTTTATTACGCCACAAGTCTACAGGGTGTTTGTTTAACCACAGTTAACTTCAAGGAGGAACGACTACAACTGACTTAACAATTTTGAATTTACTTTACAAATTTGAAGGACCCCGCCTTCCAATATTCTGCAAACCTATCAAATCATTTATTTTCCTAAGATCGTCCCTCCAGAAGGCTATTACCCATACAAGAGGAAAGAAGGCGTCTTCACTACGTTTCCCAGGATCCTGGGCCCCCTGATTGGAGCTGGACCTGATTTCCGAGTATAGACCCCTCCTTCTTCCCACGAAATACATTTAAAGACCGTTAACAGATTCGAAGCCCTAAGTTTATGACCCCCTCGTGGTTCAACTTTGTTGGCGTCTTCGAGTCTGCGTTATAAAAGTCACAACCTCATTTGAAAGCGAAACTAACCATTTGTACATTTGGAACCTTTAGTTGTAAATCTCCGCGGCCAAGCGGTTTTGGGTTTCCTCTTCCCCTGAGAACCACTTAAATAGAACGCCGTTCTATTTTTGAAAACATCTTTAACTTATGCCTTTATGAATATTCATAACCCAAAACGCTTGGCTTTTTGCGAACAAAATAAAAATCTTAAAACTAACATTTCTGCATGCCAATTGCATGGTTACGACATCCCTCCCCTCCTTTAATTTTGCACTCCGATGCAAACTTTCTTAACTAGGGTCGGGTATTATCACTTTACTCACAAAAACTTTCCATTTACTTGTCCCCTTGATTGGGACACTATCACTGATAGATTTTATTTGTCCCCTTTATTGGGACACCAACACTGACACACTTAATTTTAGTCATCCTCGGGTTCCTCGTAGTGTACTCGAGGTCGGGGCCTAAGAGCATACTGACGCTCAAACGGTGGCCCTGGGAAAGCAGCCTGTCTGCTTTCTCCGGGGGACCCTATTCCCATAAGGTCCCCGCGAGGAGGTAGTTCGGAAGCACCTGGCGGCTCCTGCTCGCCACTCGGTCCTGCCGGGGGCAGGAGGTGCACTCCGGTTCACCTCCACGGGTCGATGTTCCTCCGTTCCCTGGGCGAAGCTCTCGGGGAGGAAGTAGCTCGGAGGCGCCCGGCGGATCCCATTCCGCCACTCGGTCCTGCCAGTGGGCAAGAAGCGCCCTCCGGTTCACCTCCCCTAGTCGATGTTTCTCCCTGTCCTGGGCGAAGCTCTCCGTGAGGAAGTAGTTCGGAAGCGCCCGGCGGTCCTCGTTCCGCCGCTCGGTCCTGCCAGGGGGCGGGAGGCGCCTTCCGGTTCACTTCCCCGTGTTGATGTTTCTCCCTGTCCTGGGCGAAGCTCTCCGTGAGGAAGTAGTTCGGAAGCGCCCGGCGGTCCTCGTTCCGCCGCTCGGTCCTGCCAGGGGGCGGGAGGCGCCTTCCGGTTCACTTCCCCGTGTTGATGTTTCTCCGGTGTCGAGGGCGAAGCTCCCGAGAGGAGGGGCGGTGGCCCTTCCCCCATCTCATCCCCTGCGTCGTCCGCCCCGCCTTGTCGCTCAACGTCCCATGGGGCATCGATGCTGCGGCGGATGCGGTCTCGATGGATCACTATCTGATGTCCAGTGATCATGTGACGCAGGAGATAAGTGACTGGAGTCTTCTGTTCCTGATGATGTAGGGACCCTCGTACCGGGGCTCCAACTTGCCTCTGCCCGGTCGCGGGTAATCAATGTACACCAAGCCATGGGGCGCCTTCTCTTCGAACGGCTTCAATTCCTTGATTCCGTTAGCCTTCTCGTATCTCCGCATGAACTCTTCCACTCGGCGGTATATTTCGCTCACTCCTTTTCGGTCTTCGGCGTATTCCTCTGGGTTGTACGGGCTCCCGCACGCCTCCTGTGGCATGCGAAATAGCTTTGAAGGTACGTTGGGGGTCGCCCGTACATCAAGAAGAATGGAGAATACCCCGTGGCTCGATGCACTCTGATGTTCAAGGACAATTCCACGGTGTCGAGGATTTTATCCCAGTCTCGTCCCGTTTCTTTACAAAGTATGCAGAGTTTGATGCATAACTCTTTATTCCGACGTTCGACCTCCCCGTTGCTTTGGGGCTGGTATGCGGCGGTCCTGGTGTCGTACTCCCAAACCCTGAAGAGCTCCTGCAAGGTAGAGTTCCAGAACTCCTTGCCTTGGTCGGATACTACTGCTGAAGGGGCACCCAGTTTGCACCGTATCAAACGATGGCACTTGTCCGCCACCTCCCGGGCCGTCTTGTCCTTTATTGCTGCCAGTATGGTGAATTTGCTGAAACTATCCACACACGTGAGGATATAATGGCTGCCTTCCACGGTCGGAGGAAGGGGACCAACTAAGTCCACGTGCAGAAGTTCCCAAGGACTGTGGCCTCGCACACAAGGCATTGTTTCCACAGTCACTTTCCGCGTCCATTTGTTCCGCGCGCACGTGTCGCACGCTTGGACTACCTGCTGTACCTGTTGAACCATACCTGGCCAAAATAAAGGTCCCGTAGGATTTCTGTAGTTCCGGCAGCTCCCGGATGAATGCTCCTGACGTCAGTGTGGGCTTTCCAAATGAGCTGCTCTCTCAACTTTTTAGGAACTACGATGACCTCTCTTCCGTTCGCATCGATGTAAACCAGCAGGTTCCTCACTAGTTTGACTCTCGACGGCTGGATGGGCTTGGTTACGGACCAGCTGAAAGCCTTTCCTTCTTCGATGGCTGCTCGAATTGCCGCTTTTCAACGTCCTTCTACTGTTGTTTGCCGATTACCTTGCGATCAATGATCGCTTTGTTCGGATATTGCGTTCACAAACTCCTTCGTCACTCCAGGCGGGCGGGACAACCAATCGGCCACTCTGTTGAGTTTGCCTTTCACGTACTCGATGAGAACGTCGCAGTCTTGCAATGTCATAACCGAACGCTCTAGTCTTCCATTTGGGCTCTCGGTGTCCTTCCCTCAGAAGCCACTTCAACGGCTTATGGTCAGAACGGACGATGACTCTCTGCCCAAATATAACATTGCTTCAATTCCTTTCTGTTGGTTGGCCTCTTCTTTGGATTGTTGGGGCTTCACCCCGTTCCTGGTGACCACATGGCCTAATTACCCCACCTGGGACTGTAATAACTGTCATTTTTCCAACTTTACCTTTAAGCTGGTGGTGCGTAGGCTATCCAAGGCTCGTTGTACCCTCTCGTCATGTCCTTCTAAAACCTTCCAAGGACAATGAGGTCATCTAAGTACATCTGTACTTCCTTGTCCAGTTGCTTCGGCAAAATAAATTCATTACTCTTTGGAACACTGGTGGACTATTGGACAATCCAAACGGGACCACCCTGAACTCGAAATGACCGCTTCCCGTGGGGAAGGCAGTTTTCGAGATGCTATCGTCGTGAATGGCCAACTGCCATTCTCCCGAGCGTAAATCCCTGCTCGAGAAGTAATGAGTCCCGTGCAACTTGGCCAAGGTTTCCTCAATGATGGGTACTTATTTAGTCATCCTCAATGATGGGTACTTATTTTTTCCTTGCTGCCATTGACGTCCCAAGGTCTATAGTCTACACAAAGCCTCAGGGCCCTACGCTTCTTTTCTTCAATCGCTTCCCCTTTGGATTCCTGTGGTCACTCTTCGTTCCTAGTGATCACGTGGTCCTGGTACTCTACCGGTGACGGTAGTAGTTAATCTTTCTTTCCCTCGTCGGTCTTCTTCCCTTTGAGAGCGACGGACATCGGTGAACATGCGTCTTGAGGTGTTTTCAATCTCTTCTTAGTCACTTGTGGAAATTTGACTCTTTCTCACCGTGACACTTGTTCCATTTTTTTTGTTTCGGGCGAGGAATCAAACGGCTGTTCCGACGAACCTCCCCGTTCTCGTTGCCTCAACCACCATGCCGATGTCATCTTATTTTCACGGTAATACTCTTTAGTCGCCCTTTATTTCTCAAATACTTTACCGCCTCCTTGGAAAGGTTAACTTCCCGTTGAGATTTCCCGCTCTGTGATACTTGCAAACCACGCTGAGCCTCACTGCACATTCATTGCAGCGTAGAGTAAACGTCCAGGGGAAACCATACCCCAAATTTTCTTCTTCGTCTATTCCCTTTTCCTTTAACTTTTCTTTGGGGATTCTGCTCGACAACTTTTCCAAGTATCCTCGAGCCTCACCGCATATCCCATGCAGTGGAGAATAGACGTCCAGGGGAACTCATATCCCCAATTTTCCACTGTCTATTCCCATATCATTTAACTTCCCTTTGGAATTCTGCTCGACAACCTTCTCCAAGTATCCTCGAGCCTCACTGCATATCCCATGCAGCGGAGAATAGACGTCCAGGGGAACCCATATCCCCATTTTTCACGATTACCAATGGAAACGACCAGGTGGAACGGCTATGCTGTATCACTCCTTGATCCAGCATTTCTGCTATTTGTCGCTTTACCTCCTCCTCGTGTGTAATAGGTACCCTGTAGGGTCGCCTAAAGATGGGAGGATGGTCCTGGGTTTCCAACTTCATTGGCATCAGGTTATCATAACCCAAGGGCTCGCCACCCAGTAAGAAGACATCTGAATAATCCCTTAGCCACTCTTCGACGATTTTCCTTTCTTTGTCGGAAGGATTTCCAACCAAGGACATGGACTTGAGGCTTGTCACTCGTTCTTCGAAGTCCTTCTTCAAGCTTGACTTCCTTTCACCGTGACATTCGTTCCAATTTGGGGTGAGCGTCGACTACCCTCCCAATTAGCTCTGCCTCCGTCACTATGCCCACGACGTCTCTTTTTTTCGCCAAGGTATTCTTCGTCATCCTGATTGATCATCAGTAACCTTATCTTCCTCTGTGGGATCCTGCTCGGTAACATTTTTTAAGTTTCCCCGAGCTTCACTGCACATTCATTGCAGCGTAGAGTAGACGTCCCAGGGGAACCCATATTCCCCAGGTCTCTGACTTCACTCGTCAGAATCACGGCGGCCACCTTTAGTGTTTCGTGCGGGATTGCCTCTACCAGAGTCACCCTCGCACTTTACTGTCTACTCCCTTTACTTGGATGGTTACTGTTTCATTCAGTGACTGTCCTCTTCTGGTGGTCTACCTGGGCTTCGTACCTTTGTTTCGTCTTCATGTCCTCCGAAACAATACGCCTATAGTCAAGTCTTGCTGAGCCTCTGGAATTATACAAACACAAAAGAATTCTTCAACCCCCCTTCCCATAGTCAAACTTACTTCTACTCCTCTTACATGAATGGGCGGGGCAGGTGCAACTGAGAAGTTGGCCACTGTCCAATGAAGGCTCCCGATGTTCTTGTGCATAGCTTATGTCAATGTGACGGAAGCTCCACCATCGCTCAGCGCGGTGGAAGCTTGTTGAGCGACGAGTACTGGTAGGGTGATCAGTCCTAGCCGACGGACTCGCCGCTACTTCCTCTGAAGCTATTCGGGAGGCTTCTCCTTCCAATCCTGTCGAAGGTTTGCTCGAGGCACGCCTCTTCCCAATTTCGCATTTGCTGACAAATCTTGCACTGGCTCCGGCCACTTTCTTCCATTGTTTCCTCTTTGGAGTCTCTGTCTTCATTTGACTTGGTTTGTTTTCTCTTCTGGTTTCTGATGGGGTTGTAGTCACATTCTTGAGTTGTGTTATTCCTCCTGTGACCAGTGTCACAGTTCTTCCTTCTGGGCTCTCCTCTCTTGCTGGACTTGTCTCCGTCGTTCACCTCCACATCCTTGCTGTTGTCCTCCTTTGTGGCTGTGGCTGTTCTTTCTTCTGAATCTTGTGAGTTGTAGTCCCAGGATGTGGGAGGATTTTGCAGTTTCTGCAGTCTTCGGCTTCTGTCATGTGGCGTTTCTTCTCTTAGGACCTCTTCATCTCTCAGTCCTAAGCTTGGTTGTTTACCGAAAACTGGGTTGATTCCATCCAATAGTCCCGAAAGGATGTTCCTTTGATGCAATTACAAGCATACTCCGGCATAACGGTCTTCAACGCGTCCTTAGGTATGCCCACTTTAATATGTCTCCTTGTGGGATTAGCCTGAACCAAGGCATTACCTGCACTTAATGTTCGTGGCAATTGGGTTGACTGTCTCACCTTGTTCCTTCCTGACGGCGTTTGGGCTGGTTCCTGGGTTCTCTTGTGCCCGTTCGCCCAAAACTTCGGCGAACTTCCTTCCAAGGTGTGTCCAAAAGTCGTTTGCTCAGGACCCCTTACTGCCTGTTCACGTTGCAAAGGTAAGCTAGTACTCTTTAATACCTGTACGACGGTTTTTATATTCTGCTGCCGGTCTTCGTCGGTGCGGTGTTTCTCGTCTCTTGTGGTGTGTGCACTTCTGCAAGGATTCTTTGGGATGTCCTCTGGGTTCTCTGGTCTCCACCCAATCCTTTCTTGCCTCGCAAGTTCTTCTGTACTGGGAGGAACTAGAGAGATTCTTCGGGGACGAACCCCCGATCTTCGGTTGTCCAAATACTCCCATCGCGGAATAATCATTACAAGGTCTTCCAGTTTCGACCTTCTTCGATTTATTTCCTCCCTTAATTCCTTTATTAACCGAATAATTTTGGCCAAATTTATGCTTTTTAAATTTTCCAAACTTTCTGTACTTATTTCGTTTAAGTTCGTTGTTTCGGAATCACTCATGTCACTTACGCTTTCCTCATTCGTTATTTCTACGCTCTTTACCGACATTGCGAAAGTTATTTGTTTGTTTAAAAAAAACCTTTAAAACTTTAATCACTGTTAACGACCCTTCTTACTGTTCTCAATTATTTTACCGAATTATTGTTGTAAATATTTCATAGAATTACTGTTACAATTATTTCATCTAATTGCTGTTACAATTATTTTCTACGTTCGTGCTTTATTGTTACGCAAATTTATTTTAACAAAACGTTACACTCTTGCGATAAATACCTTGAAATAGAATCCCACTTCTGACACCAAATGACGTACGCGCCCAATCCGTATTTTTATTTATGGTATTGAACGCCCGTTCTCTATTACGTTAATTTTATCTCTTAATTTCGTTCAGGATTATTCGGCCTACCCAAGACGGATGGCCCTTTAAATTGATAGGCTAGGTTCCTTCGGCTTTCCACAAGCCTACTTGGAACGTTAATTTTCCCCAGCTAACAAGAGGGGTCTATCACAAGGTATTTAAAACAACACACGCCCTCTTATAAATTTTATTAAATGTTACTTGACACAGTACATGCATTTAATATTTTATTTTGTATTACATCTATAAAATTTCAGACAATACAATAATCTTAACGTCAAAGACAAAGTTCACAGTGATTGACTTCAAATCGTTAAATTGATCAACAATGATAAATCTAAAGAAAAGATTAACAGTTATCGGAATTTCAATAATTTATAGATAAGGGGTTTTATGTTTTAGTGCAACAAAATAAATAACAATAAATGAAGTGGTCGCAATTCGACCCAGATATTCAAAGATTAGTTTACTTACTACGAGCAGGAGAAACTCTCCCACTTGTGCGCGTACGGACCGTAGATTTACGGCCGCTACAAAGCTTGCAACTCTACAGTATATCTACGGGACTTTCTTCTGAACCCAAATGACGGATTCAGAAATTAGGGCCCAGACGTACCCTATTTCTTATTTAAGTGGAGCTAAATTTACTTAAGAGACCGTTCACAAAACTCTTGGTCCGTGGTTAACATTAATTAAGTTACAATCAAATTCTCGGTTAAGGTCGCTAACCTTCAAGTGAATATTCTCAAATTTCCGCGTAAATGAATTTCATGAACTATAAGTTCTTAATTTTTACTTTAGTGACAATTGATTCTTTCAGTTTTAAGTTTTCTTACTTTTACGCGCCGATTTCCGCGTAAGCTAATGACATGGTATACTTTCCGTTTTAAAGTTTATTACGCCACAAGTCTACAGGGTGTTTGTTTAACCACAGTTAACTTCAAGGAGGAACGACTACAACTGACTTAACAATTTTCGAATTTTCTTTACAAATTTGAAGGACCCCGCCTTCCAATATTCTGCAAACCTATTGAATCATTTGTTTTCCTAAGATCGTCCCTCCAGAAGGCTATTACCCATACAAGAGGAAAGAAGGCGTCTTCACTACGTTTCCCAGGATCCTGGGCCCCCTGATTGGAGCTGGACCTGATTTCCGAGTATAGACCCCTCCTTCTTCCCACGAAATACATTTAAATACCATTAACAGACTCGAAGCCCTAAGTTTATGACCCCCTCATGGTTCAACTTTGTTGGCGTCTTCGAGTCTGCGTTATAAAAGTCACAACCTCATTTGAAAGCGAAACTAACCATTTGTACATTTGGAACCTTTAGTTGTAAATCTCCGCGGCCAAGCGGTTTTGGGTTTCCTCTTCCCCTGAGAACCACTTAAATAGAACGCCCGTTCTATTTTTGAAAACATCTTTAACTTATGCCTTTATGAATATTCATAACCCAAAACACTTGGCTTTTTGCGAACAAAATAAAAATCTTAAAACTAACATTTCTGCATGCCAATGGCATGGTTACGACACTATTTTAGTTATCATTTCTCAAAACAATTTTTAGCATTTAGCAATTTAAAATAGACTATCAAGATTAATACATGATTTTATCCATTCACAAAATAGGAATTATGAGATAATTACTATTCGTTTTTATGCAAAAATAAGAAAGAGAAGGTTTATATTCAATGCGTTAATGTATAAAATAAAAAAAATGCAAATACATAGAGTAAAAAAAATCTGTATTGCGTCAAATTGCGTGGACGTCGGCGAAGTTGGGTGGAAGGGGTTAATGCTTAAAAGAGCGACTGTAGAGTATGTTGATGCAAATGGTCAGACCTTGTGTGACGGTATATTTTTTAAATTACTTCATTTACTGTCGTGACTCATGGTACGCTTGAGCCTGTGCGCATTTTATTTTGCTGTGTGCGCGGGTTTCACAACGCGTATGCGCGCGCACACATGCACACCTTAGAGGGAACATTGCTCAGCAGTACCCTATAAGATGTAGCTTAGGTTACATAACCTTTCAAAAGCAGCATCTACAAAAAAGGTAAAAAAATATGAAATAAAAAGATTAATAACAAGCCACATAGACCTATAAAATGGTGACTGAGTAGACTCATTGTATAGCAGTACCGTACCCTAGTATCAAGTAACCCAATCTCAAAAAGTGTAGTACTGTATTAATTTTATTTTCTCTTTCAGTTGTCAAAATGCTTCCATTGTAATGGCTACTATGGTCCTTCATTTGGTCAACCTGTTTGCTCAACATGCCACATGTTTCTTTACCCAGATGACTCATCTCTTCATTCCTCTTCATTTCATTGTCATGATGTGAGTTTGTCTTATGGTAACCTTCAGAAGGATTAAAGTGTAAAGAAATTCATTAATAAAGGTCTGAAAGACAATATAAGATCAGGCTTAACACCTAAAAGTTGTTTAGAATTCTTTTTGTATGCACATTATTTTGTAGCTTAGTGTTTAATTCAGTGGTAGGTGGTATTTTATTTTATTTCAATTTGGAAACTTAAGTGAAGACAGTTTTAAAGTTTTTGAGGCTGAGAATAAAGTCGCTTTATAATTGTTTGGCTTTATGATGTAGTGTACTATACCTAATCTTGCTAATATTATCAAGTATGAAAAATTTGGTAAAATTCCATAGGCCTCAATTACTAACCTAACCTAATTGACATGTTACCAACATGAACTCAATGAACTGCATCTGGCATCTGAAATTTCACCAAAATTTGGGTGTAGATTAGACTGGAAAAGTCAGAGTGCAGTGAGGACTTTGAGATAGATAGTTATTGAAAATGCATCTTAAAGTTGGGCTATACTAGATTGAGAAGAGAGCTTGCATGCAGAACTCAATAACAATAATCTAGGTAACCAATAATTCACAAATGTCTACAAGTAGGTCCTATCCAAACTTTGGTAAAGTTACCTTGTGTGAAAATAATCCAGTTCATAGTAAAATTTGTGATTACTGCCAGTAAAGCATAAAATTTGCTTGTTAATGGCAGTTTTATGCTATTTAAGTATATGAAGGCATTACTGTCCCATTTATGTGAATGCATAATGGGCATGTGTGTATATACTGGTATGCATGTGGATATGTATTTTAGAGATGTACTGACTAGTCAGTAAATAGTCTGTAGTTGGCACAGTTGGCCTATTCAGCCAACTATTTGTAGTCAGCTTAGTTGCATTTAAGTTTCCTTTTGAAATAATTTACACACAATTTTCTATGATAGACTAAATGAAAATGGACCCACTAATGGTTGAGGTACATGATAATGTCAAGGTGAACTGGTGACTCGAAAATGGACCCACTAATGGTTGAGGTACATGATAATGTCAAGGTGAACTGGTGACTCAAAAATGAAATAGTATTATTTATCAGTTGCTCATTTTTGGCTTGCATTTGTCAATTACACATATCCAATAATTCAAATTTATTAGCTCTTTTATTATTATTATTATTATTATTATTATTATTACAAGTACATATATATTTTTGCAAATGAGAAATAATACATCTAATATGAGCTACAAATGGGGCCTACAAGTATTTTCAAACTTTAAGTTCCAATTAGGCCAAGTCAGCTAAGCTTTAACTTCTTCAGCTTCCCCTAAACCTTTGACACACAATCCTCTAAATGTATTATTTTAGGAATTTGCACTGACTTTCATGTATTAACAAATTTTATATCCTTTTTTTTTCCTTTCCAGATCTATTGACATAGTACCATAGGTTATACAAAACAATGAATTAAATTGAATTTGAAATATTTCATTTTGGGATAGGCTCTATAGCTAAGTCCTCCTTCAGGACTTTAGTTTGAAATAATTAGGCATAGCTACCATTTCAGATTAAACAAAATGGATGCAGCTACTAAAAAAAGTAGCTCAGTTTGGAAGCATTTTATAGAAATAAAAATGAAACTTATGTCTTGTGTAAAATTTGTAATTGGAAAATTTTGAGAGGAGAAAAATCTTCCAAAACTTGTAACACAAACAAATAATATTCTGTTATTTGTAACATGAATAATATTCTATTATGGTGAAATGACTGATGTTACCCATTTGGACGTACATTAAATTTATATGAAACATATACCAAGAGCTCTAAATTGCATATGCATTGCAGATCTATTTAAATAGAAATTAATAAATGTGCAACAGCTATGAAGTTAAAATACTTCTGTTTGTAAATCTAAGTAGGAATGAGTTCTTACAGTTGGCTATAATTCGCAGTTGGTACATCTCTAGTGTATTTATGGGTATACAACTATACATGCGTACCTGCATGTGTGTTTACATCTGTATGTATAATTGTATATGCGTGTATTATCATTACTTCTCTGTCGAACACTCCAACTCAAGGGTTAATTGGTATTTTCAATCTTTCTTCTTATTCAACCAGTCAACTCTGGAACAATCTTCCTGAACCCATCTTTCCCCGTGTCTATGACCTCCACTCTTTTAAATGCAGTGTGTCCAGGCATCTCAAAAACCCTGGACCTTGATTTGGCTATATACACACACACACACATATTTGTATGTGTGTATATATATATGTCACATGCAGAGATGGGCACGATCTTGATCTTGAAGATCACTTTTATTATGGTGATCTTGATCTAAGATCACTTTATTTCTTGTGATCTTGATCTTGAAGATCGCTTTAGAATTCAAGATCACTTTTAATTTCAGATTCTTAAATATGCCGCTATGCGAATGTCATTTGTTTTTTGTCCAAGCGACATCTGGTGGCAACTTTGTTCAACACCGACTGTTTATGTTTTCTGTTAGTTGGGTGACTTGCGTCATGCGTGGGCTCATGGAAGGTGTAGTTGCTGTGGAATTTAGGCTCGTAAAAAGTGTAATTTACTGTGCAATTATGTTAAAAGTGTTCTATTAATTCTAAACATATTTTATTTACAGATTGAATTTTTTAATAATGAGTGCAATTTTACAACTTCAACAGGCTCCCAAGGGAACCAAATATTCTAGGTTGTCACCAGAACAGTATTCAATATATTTAGATAACAATGTTGGTAATAAGGATCATTCTGTGCTATTGAACGGAAAATATTTTCAAATTGTCGAAAAAACTGGAAACAGTATCAAAGTTATTTGTATGCAGTGTACAAAGAAAACTACAATTCTGTCTGCTGGCCTCGACTCAACAAGCAATCTTCTGAGGCACCTCAGGGTTAGTACTACTTAGTAACTAAGTAGTAAGTAGCAACATTAACATAATGGTTCAAGTCATATTTTAAGTGACTGGTGCCATACAAGACTAATGCTACATTTACATAGATGTCCATTTGAATATATTGTGCACTTCAGATATTAATAGATTATGGACTAGTAACTACATTAAAAATTGCCGATATCCAACTATAATAAAACGCCAGGTGTATCTGTCTTTCTCTCTGTCTGATCCATGTCTGTAATTTCTCCTATTTAGTTACTGAAGGACGAAATTCGGCTTTCAATTTAACATAGGATAAAAATGCACTGATCATGGTGAAAATAATTTTAGTTAAAGATAACAAAATTTTAGAATCTTGTTAAGTATTAATTTCAACTAGAAGTTTGATACTCTGATAAATATTATACAGGGTGTTCAAGAAGTCTCTCCGCATGATAATTTATTTTCTTGTGCAGAAACTACATTCGGATCTTTTGGGTGAATATGAATCGGAGAAGAAATCTCGCAAGCGTCCAGCTAAAGAAGATTATGCCAGTGGCAGCAATGCTGGCCCTGCCAAAATTGCCAAGCAGTCAACACTAAGCATGTTCCACATTTCCAAGCAAAAACCAGGACCACCAATATGCAAGGATATCCTTGAAAAGAAGATTCTCTCGCTTGTGGCTAATGGGCTCCTACCATTGAGCCTAGTTGAACTACATGAATTTAAGGATCTTCTTTCATGTTAGTATAACTCAAATATTTTGCTATTTTTTCCATAGCTAATATCTGATTAAAATAATTAATCATATTATTTGTATGAACATTAGACTATCGCTAGCCTAGCTAAATATTTTGATATTTTTTCCATAGCTAATCTATTGTATTTGTTTTAATTTTTAAATATTTTTTTCAGACGTCAACCCAGCTGTTCAGGTGCCATCTAGACGCACCCTGGCTAGATCTCTTGCAACAACAACCAGTACAATGAAGGAAGACACAAGCAAAACTGGCAGCAGTTGACCATGTGTGTGTTACATGCGACATATGGTCAACTAATCACTGCAGTTTCATGGGAGTCACTGCGCATTGGGTATGCTATTGATTTAGTGTATTATTTTTATATAATTGATAAATTGACCATTGGTGATAGACTGATAGTCTGATAGACTTATAGTATAATCTTTTCAATTATTCAACATGTGTTCCTCATTCATTAATTTGGTGCGTCTTCATTTTGCTGTGATTCACAGTAATTTCACACTAATTCACTGATTCTGTCATTGTGTCTGATTCACAGCAAAATGTGGAAGAGTCCATATTCACAGGCTGTGAATATGGACTCTTCCACATTTTGCTCTTATGGGATGGGTCACTGATGTGGTGGTATGGTAGGCGACTCATCGCTGAATTGCCTCCTTTATATCACATAGTTCTTCTCTTCAATGTTTGGTGGCGCAGTTTAGCTGGTGCGTGTCTAACCAATATTATTAAATTAAGCTTAAAAAAATGTTCATACAAACATTGATTTTATATTCTTACATTACAGATCAATGATGACTTGTCACGAGGATCAGCTGCACTGGCATGCCAAAGATTTCGTGGAACACATAGCTTTGATAAAATTGCTGGAATATTGGACAGGATCAACTCAGAGCATGGTTTATCTTATAGAAAAGTTGTATCTACAGTCACCGACAATGCATCGAACATGGTGAAATGCTTTAGAGAGTTCGGTGTTCGTGTTCAGAATCGTACTGACGACATTGATGAAGATGATGCAGATGAAGATGATGATGAAAAAGATTCAGATGAAGAGGTTATCATCAGCAACTTTCCTGAACATTCAGGAGAGCATGGAGAGGAGTCTGAAACTATCATCCCATATTTGATGTGCCTCCCACACATTGAACTTGGTAGCAACAACTGATGCAGATAAAGGACTGAATTCACCTGGACTAAAGAAGATAAAGCATTCTGCAATGGGAAAATGTTCGGCGCTGTGGAATGCTGCTGGTAAACCCAAGTCAGCAGAAAAAATACAGGAAATAACGCGTCCAATTTAGGTACCCATGCGTCACCCGATGGAACTCAATGTACGACTCATTAAGCCAAATATATAAACATAAGAACGACGTGAATGTAGCTCTTGAAGAACTGAATCTACCCATCCTCAAAGACAATGAATTGGAATTTATTTCAGAATATTTGTCTGTTCTAAAACCAATTGCAGCAGCCCTCAACAAATTACAGGCAGAGAAAGAATGCTACTACGGTTGTCTTCTTCCAACAGTCCTAGTGACTCAAGATGCCCTCGCAAGATTGGAGCCTATCCAACCAAACGACCTGCACTTGAGACACTGCATGCCATTACTGGCAGCAGTCGTCTCTGGCTTCAATGCCAGATTTGGTCATTTTTTGTCATTGAGCCCCGAGGTAACTGATGCCGTTTTGGCCTCAGTATCTCATCCGTATTTCAAACTTAGATGGATATCATTGTTGCAAGGGCCTAATTTCGGCGATCATGAAGCAATCAAGTCTCAAGTAAAAGACAAGCTGCAAATGGCTGTAAGAAATTGTAATTCTGACAGCAGTGGTAATAGTTCGGTGAACTCAGACTCATCATCTGAAGACGATTTCTTCAGAACTATGGATGGCTCATTCTCTGCTCCTAACAACAAGGAAGACTTGGAAGTCCTCAATTATTTGCAGGACACCAGTAAGGCACTCAACTCTTTAGATAGGTATCCTGCTATAAAGAAGATCTTCAAGAGGTATAACACCACGCTACCTTCCTCTGCACCAGTGGAACGGTTGTTTTCGTTTGCTGGCATGGTTCATAGCCCCAAACGAAGTCGTCTCTCGGATGGTAACTTTGAACAATTGGTTTTGCTGAAAGCAAATGTTTACAGCGGTTGAACATTAAATTAACACGCTTAACTTGCGGTTTTTACCCTTATATTGTCAGTAATTGCGTACTGCAGTAAAACTGTAAAATTAAATTCTATGTAAAAAATGTTTACTTATATATGCTGACCATTCATTGATATGGGTTATGGACCTGGTGAAATGAGAATTGAGAAAAATAGAACTAAAAACTATATGTAGGTCATTTAATAGTTTTTTCTTTGCTGATAAGTTATGATAATACTAAGTTTTAAGTTTACCACCTGAAAAACTGAAAGGGGAATCGTCAATCCCCGTGGTTTAGATCAGGTGACATGGGTAGGATGCGATGCTTGTATTGCCTCAGCCCTCAGGGGAGTATTAGGAGTGATACTTTTCAGGAGTGATTAACAAAATTTGTTTTTGTTTACTCTACAAGAGTACAACTTTTTTCAATTCATATAAAAGTGATCTTGAAAAGTGATCTTCAAGATCACGATCTACAGATCTACAGAAGCTAAGGCTAACAAAGACCCTAAGATCCACTCTAAGGTTAGCCCGATAGAAAGGAAAGAGTAGGAGTTTAAGAGAAGAGAAGAGAATAAGGGGTTAAGTAAGAAGCAACACCTATCACTTGTGGGTTAACATTCATTCAGAAAAAGAGAAAAAAGATTCACCATCATCATCCGCCAGCCACTGCCGACAAGTCAGAAAATAGTCGGAGAGAATAGGAGAGGGGTGAAAGATGAAAAGAAGTGAAATAAGAACGCTTACAAACCATGCAACACAGTCTTAACTCACTGCCATACCATGCAAACTACAAACATGCAAGTAGAGTTACAGACATGCAAAGTAAGGAGATAAGAAAAAAAAAAAAAAAAAGAGTAGGTACAGTTAAACAAAAAGTGGGTTAGTTTATGCTACGAGCTACATCTACGTTCGTGTTAGTCTAATTTTTTTTTTAATTTTTTTTTTTATTTTTATTTTTTTTATAATTTTATTGCTGGCATCACACGCTGGCATGTCACAAGCTGGCATTCATCGTCAACAGACTCATCCTCGAGCACCACCACCAGAGCTCCTGTTGTTAACTTTCTTTTTTAATTTTAAACAACGTTAATATTTTTAAAATGTCTGTCAAGACGGTTCTTAAACACATTAACGCTGGTAGAATGAACGACTGACGCGGGAAGATTATTCCATTTATCAATTACTTTAAATGTAAAGAAGTTTTTAGCGATATTAGTAATAAAATGCCTGCCACGCAACTTAAATCCGTTATTGCGAGTATTACTATTATCAAAAGTGAACAATTTGTCAAAATTTACGTTATCGATGTTATTGACGATTTTGAAAACTTCAATAAGCAAGTCTAACTCTTTAATCCTATCTTCATAAGGCTTATTGCGCAATGACGGAATAAGTTTCATGGCACGACGCTGAACCCTTTCTAACCTATCAATATCCTCACGCAAGTACGGGCACCAAAACTGAACTGCATATTCTAAATGAGGCCTGACTAGGGACTTGTAAAGGGGCAATATAATATCCTTCGATTTAAATTCGAAATTACGCGCTATGAAGCCTAACATCCTATTAGCTTTTGCGCAAGACCCCAGGCACTGGTTCCTAACCTTTAAATCTTTAGTTACGTGTACGCCTAAATCATCTACTCGTCAATGCTCGCTAACTCCCTATCATCCATCGTGTACGCGTAATTATTGTTGCGAGAACCTATATGCAAAACTTTATATTTATCTACGTTAAATTGCATCTGCCGCTTATCCATCCACTCCATAATCCTATCTACATCGTCTTGGATCCTATTTCTATCGTCCTCGTTAACAACCTTACCGCCTATTTTAGTATCGTCCGCGAACTTTGACACGTTACTAGTCAATCCTACATCTATGTCGTTAATGTAAATTACGAATAACAATGGGCCTAACACTGAACCCTGTGGGACACCGCTACCTACATCTAACCACCCCGATTCACTACCATTAACTACGACCCTCTGCCTCCTAGCACGAAGCCATTCTTCTAACCAGTTAGCTACCTGACCGCGTATACCGTGCGCTTTAACCTTCGCAATTAGTCTCCTATGCGGAACTGTATCGAACGCCTTTTTAAAATCTAAATAAATAACGTCAGCTGCCCTATGCCTATCGTATTTGCGCACTATTTCGTTATAAAATTCTAACAAATTAGTTAAACAAGACCTATGGCGTCGAAACCCGTGCTGACTACTATTAATCAAACCCCTACTTTCTAAGTGATCGATAATACGATCCCTAACTACGGATCTTCAAGATCACATTTTTCTGGTGATTTGATCTTCAAGATCACATTTTTCTGGTGATCTGATCTTGATCTTCAAGATCACCAAAGTTGGTGATCTTGCCCATCTCTGGTCACATGTACAATGTATGTGTATGTATCTATGCTTCCTGTAGCCACTGATGTACACAACACAAATACAATGATAAATTATAATGAGGATAGTGTAGTTGTTGTTAGTAATAGTTTTATATTGTTTATGCTACATATATATGCTTTAGAATGCATTAACTGCCACACTATCATATGTCTATATATATATATATACAGTATGAAAATTATTTCACGAAAGTAACACATGAAAAATATTTATGATGAATAAAACCACGAAGGAAAGGAAACACAGAATGGTGCTCAAGCGCTTTCGTCTAATGACATCCTCAGGAACACTGAGGCGCTTGAGCACCATTCTGTGTTTCCTTTCCTTCATGGTTTTATTCATCATATATACAGTATATGTATGTGTGTGTTATTATATATTACTCTCTGTATACCTATTGTATGCCTTATATATGTAGCAAAGAACAATAAATTACTGGCTCTGCAGTTTCTTCATCCCCACTCAGTTGCTGCCTGTACAGGGGCCTTGTCTGTCCCTGTGTTGGGTAGCTCAACCCACACAACTCGACTCGACTTGACTAGGTGGAATCAAAAGCTTTTCATCTCATCAATTCCCAGCCACTTACCAACTGTCTTCAATCCCTCTCTTTACTGCAATGTTTCCTCACTTTCTCTTTACTGTCACTGTTATAACAGATACTGCTCTTCAGAACACACTAACTGTATACCTCCTCCTCTAAGGAGAGCCCACAACACCAGACTTTTGACACATTCCCATTCCTTTTTTGTCCCACTCTAATGCAAGGGTTAATCAGTATTTTCAGTCTTTCACATACTCAACTTGTCAACTTTGGAACAATCTTCTTCAGGCCATCTTTTCCCCCCATTTATGACCTCTAATCTTTTAAATGCAGCATGTCCAGGCATCGCAAAAATCTTTTTTGAATATTGAATAACCTCTATTAATAATAAAATAACATTCGTTTCAATTTACAATGACAAATAATTGTGAAGCTCAACTATTTATTTTATTTAATTTAGCCCTTAAGCTTTAGGCTTTACTGAGCTCTTATTAAAAATAAACAGTTAATTGTTATTAATTAATAATAAATAAGTATTATTAATAGTTAAAACGTGTATTACAAGATTGATTTTGGCTCTCTTCCTCTGTTTGGTGGGGAGGGGTGCGTTTTTGCAGCCATTCGCCCTTGGCCCCTCCTTCCTGCATAAAAAAAAGAAGTAATATTAAGCTTTGAATATCTGAAATGTTTTACAGTAAATAATAAACCTTTGACTGCAAATTCCAAAATAATACTAAAGAAGCCTAATCTTTTTTGTATGCATTTCAAATTTCATTAAAAATTAGCTGGATGCAGTTAATGTCTATCCCTTCTTATCTGTGTTTGGCAAGGTATGACCTTAAATAGAATTGCAGTGAATATTTAAAACACTTATAAATATAACTACTGTACTGTATCTGTTCATAACTCATTAAGTTAATCTTGTATAGGACTTAGAACACAGTGAACCTAGATTGACAAGTCTGTTGATGAGATTTTCAGATTAATTACTGCAAAACTTTAGTTTTAAAGAGGCTTTGACACAAAGTAGCAGATATGACTATATACAATTATACATGGTGGCAAGAAACCTGGAATTTGATTTTGACCCTGGAGAACCTGTTAAACCTGGAACTCATTCCTGGTGTCAACTGACCCCAATTGAATGTCAAATTTGTCACTTTAACATTCATTACTATTATATCATATCAAGTCACTGTCACTAGGTGGGTATAGGGGTGGGCCTTGGTGTGTTTCCAATTTTTCTTCTCTGTTTGACTCTTTATAGGCTTGAGCACCATTCTCTGTTTCCTTTTCCTTTGTGGTTATTTTTATATATATATTATATATATATATATATAATTTTTTTTTTTTTTTTTTTTTCCCTCAACCTGGAAAATGCCTGGAATTTGGTTTCATGGATTAGCTTATCACCCTGATATAGAACTGATGATTAAGGCTACTTTAGTACTAATAGTACCTTAGATATACTAGAAATACTTTGTTCTCAACTGTGAATTATTATTATTACCTATTTAGTCTTATCTTAACATAATGTGTAAGTTGTACACATTTCATTTATGAACTTGCTGTATTTCTTGGGCTATGTCACGACCATGTTGCAACACTATTTCCCATAGATCAACCAAGTTAAGTGGCATTGGACATTGGATCTAGGCAGTGGCGTGTACTCCTAAGACGCGAGGTAAGTATTGCTTACCCTCTAAAAATTATTCCCTTCCAAATTAAAATATCTTTGTTTAGTTAACATATTATTTATTTTAATTGTATATAGAGCATTCTGCATTTTTTTTATTTAAGTCTCAGTGAATTTATACCTGCTGTAATAGGAGTCCAGACATTTGAAACTCGCAAGATGGGCGTTTACTGCTTGAAAATCTGTCCCTCAAATACGCAACATTCAATTTGCAGTAACCTCATTCTGCCTCTTGCAAAATAAAATATGCCACTGCCAGACGTAAGATGAAAACTATTAATTTAACTTGTTACTCCCCTTTTTTCCCAAATCCATGTAAATAAGATTCAGATCAATCTAATATACTGTGGAAAGTATTCTGATGCTAGAATGTCCCCTCAATAATATATTTGTTGTTAAATTGGAAGGGAATAATTTTTATAGGGTAAGCAATGCTTACCTTGTGCCTTAGGAGTACATGCCACTGGATCTAGGTAGTAGTTGGATGGGTAACTGTCTTTTGCATCCAGATGATTTAGCGACCCATGGTTCAGATCCATGTCAGTTCAACAGAATTTTGGGTCGATAAAACTGACCATCACCTTTTTTAAAAAAAAATTGGCACACTTAGATCTCGGTGAGGAAAACAGAATGGCACTTGTTTCAACACTCTAGGTCATTTGGTTCCAGAGATATGGCCATTCCAATTTTGTAAAGGTAAATTTCCAAGGTCATACCATATTTCAACATGAAATATCTCGGCTCCTATTACACTTACAGAGGGGTCATTCTCTGTCAGATCAACCAAAAAAAATTGAAATTAACACCCTCATCTCTCATATTTTGCTGAAATTTGGTTTATAGGGAGTTTGTGAGCCCTGAATCCATTTCTGAAATTATAAGGTCAATCCGACCAACGGTTCAAGAGATATGACCTCGGGCAATTTGAGGTCACTCGCGAGGTTACTAACATTTGGCGAGCCATAACTTGGGTAATAATTGTCATAATTATATAAAAGTATATATATTTAGAATCAGAAAACGACAAGGAATCCAAATATGCAAGTTTTAGAACTCTAGGTTGAAAAATAAAAAAGTTACACTGTAACCAAAATTTGAGGTCACGATTTGACCTCTGGGGTATCAAATGAGAATTTTTTTTTTTAAATGTAAAAAATGAAGGCATAGGCATTGGCTATTAGAATCAGCAAAAAAAGTTTGTTTATGTTAGTATTTTTCATGTAACTAACATATAAGTGAACACCATATTCATAAGTTGTGCGTCAATTCTACCTATTTTTTCACACTTAAGCTCATAATTTGACCTATAGAAATTAAAATTACATTTTTTATAGATATAAAAACAAAGTCAGAGTTCTTGACTAATAGAAACAATCATAAAAAGTTTGTTTATGTTGGTACTTTTCATGTAACTAACTTATAAGTGAACACCATATTTATAAATTGCTTGTCATTTCAAGGAATATTTATATCTTACCTATCAATTTGACCTCAAGCTCCAAGAATTTAATAAAAATTGTATTTCACTGCTAATCTACACTGGCAATAATAGTTATAATAGTGAAAGGGGAAGACTAAGCTCACATGTAGCCTAAACAAACCTGTTGAAACATGTTGCTACTTGTCTAAGTGCAGAATCAACACAGATAGTTGCAAAATTCCTTGTCTACAGGTTAGTACAGTTCCAGCCAGCACTGTGGGTGGCTGGTGGGTATGGTGTTTTAATGAGCCTCAGAGACTATCAAGGCCTAAAATATTAAGTGTGTATAGCTATATATTTTCTAAAAAATATATATTACCTAATTGTAAATCCTATATCTTTACAGATCAAAATACAATGGTTCGGCACTTGAAATACTGCCAGGACCCTATTCAAAAACACAAGAAACGCATAACAATCAATCTTAGAAAAGTGACTGATGTACTTGTTGAAAAATGTGCTGGAAGAGTGAAAAAAGACTCATTGTTGTGTGTGAACTGCTGGACACTGATAATGAAAAACCCCACTATACTTAGTACCACTGAAAACAACGAGTCTGAGCAGGATTCAAATGAATCATCTACTATCAGTGGCTTGAGTAACATCTCTTCAATTCAAGATCTGGACAATGACAGTGATTGCTTGATAAAGGAAAATCCTTCAACTTCAGTTGAAAGTTCTAGCATTTCTGGACCAAACACCAGTTAAAAAAGTAAGTAATAAATTAATATAATAACTTATACTTTACTACAAGGTCTGTTTGATCTACTATATAGCCAATTATATAGCATTTAAGGTACTATAATTAATATTTAATTACTAATATTCAGGTGTGTGAAACCTTTTTTTCTGTTCTTTTCAGAAGGGCTGTCATTAAGCCAGAAAAAGCGCAAGGCTCATGGTAAGCTATCATCTGCTCAGAAACACCTGAAGGAGAGGCTAGAACTCAGTTATGGTGTTCAAATTACCGAGGAGGTAAGTGATACTTCAAAACCTGAAACTAAATCTGAAAAACATCTAGACAAATTAATGAATGAATTGAAACAGTCATTCCTGGAGAGCAAATGTCACCATCACAAACTACAAATATTGACACTCTCACCATACACAATTGAAAAAACAGCTAGTTTCTTTCAAACTACAACATACATGGTGAAAAGAAGCCGTTCACTTAAATCAGAACATGGAATCCTTCCGAAGATTCCACTAATGAGCAAAGGAAAAGTGATATCTGAAGAACACAAAGATATAGTTAGAAGATTCTATGAGTCAGAAGAGGTTAGTCGTATGTGTCCTGGCCAAAAGGATTGCGTGAAAGTTATCAGTGCTGAAGGTGCAATGAAGATGCAAAAACGATTGGTCCTCGGGAATTTAAGAGAGATGTTTGAACTATATAAAAATGATGAAAAGAATCCCAAAATAGGATTTTCCACATTTGCAAAATTACGGCCATCATATTGTGTGCTTGCCGGTAGTGGTGGGACTCATTCTGTCTGTGTCTGCACATACCATCAAAATCCAAAATTGCAGCTGGCTGCATTGGGAGAAAGAGGTCTTTCATACAAGGATCTTATGGATTACAGTGTCTGCAGTACAGAAAGAGAGACTTGCATGATGCAACTTTGCAATGATTGCCCAAGAGAAGAGGGTGTCCTGGATTTTCTTGAGTTACTTGACAGTGTGAAATCAGCTCCAAATGAAATATCTTACAAGCAATGGGTGACTGTTGACCATTGTACAATGGTTGATAAGGTGGAGCCACTTCATGAATACTTATCATCCCTAAGCATGAAAATATCCCGCATGGTTCGTCATCACTTTGTTGCTCAGCAACAATCACAGTACTTCAAGCAGTTGAAAGAAACACTACCACCTCAGAGCGAGGTAGTTATAGTAGGTGATTTCTCTGAGAATTATTCTTTCATTGTCCAGGATGCTGCCCAAGGGTTTCACTGGGACAATTCACAGTGTACAGTTCACCCTTTTGTCATCTATTATAGATCATCTGCAGACCAGGAACTTAGCCATTTTAGTGTCTGTTTCTTATCTGCATCACTAAAACACAACACTATAATGGTTTACTCATTCATATTGAAGCTTATGACATATGTTAAATTCAGATGCGCACAATTGAAGAAGGTGCACTATTTCTCAGATGGATGTGCTGGCCAATATAAGAACAGATACAACTTCACAAATCTCTGTTACCATGAAGAGGATTTTGGTCTGTCTTGTGAATGGCACTTCTTTGCTACATCCCATGGCAAAAATGCATGTGATGGGATTGGAGGAACAGTGAAAAGAGCTACTGCTCGTGCCAGTTTGCAGAGAACTACAGAGAGGCAAATTCTTATACCAGAACACATGTTTCAGTTTTGTGAAGAAAACTTGAGCAAGAAGATAAATTTTTTCTTTGTAACTACAGCTGATTTGAAAGATGCAGAAGAACGGTTGGAACATCGATTCAAGGATAGTAGGGCTATTCCTGGAACTCAGAAATATCATAGATTTGTTCCCCTAAACAAGGAAGAACTGATGGTGTATCCCATTTCAAGTGGCATTGGAGAAAAGAAAAGAATAAGGAAAAGTCATTTTACTAATGAACCTGCAATGCTTGATAACCTAAAATGTGTCAAACCAGGAGAGTATGTTGGCTGCATGTATGACATGCAAGTTTGGTATGCAAGTTTGGTATGGAATTGTGGAGGAATATTGTGAAGAGTTTGATGATTTCACTGTGAACTTTCTACATCCCTCTGGGTCATCAGGATCAAGTGCATATTATTATCCATCAAACAAGGATTCATGTGCAGTGCCAGGACATCATATATTAACTGTAATGAGTTGTCCTACCCTAAGAGGAGGCAGCAGAATTCAATACATTTTTCCACAAAAAGAAATTGATGAGAGCATCGAGCATGCAAAAATTGTATTAGGCTAGCACATGAATCCTCTAAGTAGGTCTTCCCCTTTCACTATTATAACTATTATTGCCAGTGTAGATTAGCAGTGAAATACAATTTTACATTTTTTGCCTTTGTTTTTATATCTATAAAAAAATGTAATTTTAATTTCTATAGGTCAAATTATGAGCTTAAGTGTGAAAAAATAGGTAGAATTGACACACAACTTATGAATATGGTGTTCACTTATATGTTAGTTACATGAAAAATACTAACATAAACAAACTTTTTTTTGCTGATTCTAATAGCCAATGCCTATGCCTTCATTTTTTACATTTAAAAAAAAAATTCTCATTTGATACCCCAGAGGTCAAATCGTGACCTCAAATTTTGGTTACAGTGTAACTTTTTTATTTTTCAACCTAGAGTTCTAAAACTTGCATATTTGGATTCCTTGTCGTTTTCTGATTCTAAATATATATACTTTTATATAATTGTGACCATTATTACCCAAGTTATGGGTCGCCAAATGTTAGTGACCTCGCAAGTTACCTCAAATTTCCCGAGGTCATATCTCTTGAACCGTTGGTCGGATTGACCTTATAATTTCAGAAATGGATTCAGGGCCCACAAACTCCCTATAAACCAAATTTCAGCAAAATCTGAGAGATGAGGGTGTTAGGCACTGGTTGATCTGACAGAGAATGACCCAGAGACCATTTAAACACTAGTTTAAAGCTTTTAAGCAGATCTACAACTTTGTTTCTATTCATATTTTACTTTGGTGGTAAAAAAAAAATTGATCTTATTTTTGACCTTTGACCTTGTGTAGGTCATTTGATGTCACAACCGATTTTTTTCTCCTTTCACCCAATTTTGGGTACACAGTCTACCTTAACCTAAAACAAGATTTTTAGTGTTGATTAAGTTAGTATAGACACTACAGGGCTCCATTTCGGTGGACCATACCTACCTCCATTTTGACCAATTACCTTTTTCCACCAAACTTTGGAGCGCCGTTTCTTTGGAAATGTTTGAGCTAGTGTGTTGAGAAAAGTACCATTAGATTTGTCTCACTGATATCTATAATGTCTGCTATTTTTAAGACAATTTACCTTTTAATATGTATATTAAAATAACCTATTCCTTTATTTTTACCAATTGAGTTATAAGAACTGATTCTTGTCTAACTGGGTAAAACCATGAAAAAAGAGGCATCAACATAACTTTATATTTAAAAAAGGCAGTTATTAGGTATTTACAGTATATTTTATTTTTCTTTTCTTTCCCACCTACCATCAGCCCCTTTTACAGAAACATAGTCTTTCAACCCTGGCATTTGTCTACTCACATTTGGCAAATGATAGAAGTCAATTACTTTGGCAGCAGTTTCACTATTCAGGCGTTTCCCCAAATGTGGATTAGGAGTTGAAAGCACTCCTTTCTCCCTCACCAAACTCTCTGCTTGCCTAGCCATGTAATCTGAGCACTTAAATTCTTCTCTGATCTTTACTTGTGTCCATCTTTTTGGTAGGATAATAAGAATTGTGTTTTTCACTTTGACTTGTCACTTGATGAAATTTCTCTTAGTTGTTGAAGAATCTCCAGCTCTGTATCATCTGAGTCACTGCATGAAATTGGTTGTTTAGTTGCAAGTTCAAGCTTTCTTTTCACAACTACTACTACTACTTTCCTCAACTTTCTCTTTGCGTAACCAGCGCTGTCAGAGAGTTTACATGGTTTTATTGGGGTCTCATCAAGTGTGGCCGATGAAGCATTGAATTTACTAAGCTCATACTGCATTTCAACTACATCTCCAATGTTTTCTAGCTCAGATGGGGCACTTGATGAGGTGGATGGTGATTTTTCAAGTGGTTCACATCAGGCATTGGGGATGGATGATTTGCTAGTATATTTCAACAGGTTGCACATGCTTTATGATTATTTGTTAGTTTCAATTCAGGATTTTGATCAATCAAATTTTTAGTCAATACGTGAATGCCTTTTTTCACTTTTCCTTTGTTTTTTAAATGGGTCACAACAGAACCTGCCCATATTCAAACTGCTGAAATCTATGTTTATCTAAAAAGAAAAAAAAATGTAGCCTAAAAGCCAGGGTTGGATTCAATTACACAAAATGGAAACAATTACAATTTTTTTTTTTTCCTCCAAATTAATTAGTTAGTATTGTACTTCACAATTTCAAGATCATTTGCAATTACAATTAATTTTGTCGGAGTCAATTACAATTACACAAATATAACTCTCTATTCTATATATCTAAATATATATATCTATCAGGTCATCCCATAAGTAATGTCGTTTTTTATGATAAAGTTTAAACTAGTCCTACTCGGTTTAAGCATAAATTTTCCGAAGGTTATATCTAAGAGGAGATCTATCGTGTTTCGCTACATACTTTACAGACCTTGACCAGTGAAGACATGTGTTTTGCTTTGTGAACCCCTCATAAACATGGTGGTATCAGAAGAGCATATCAGGCATATAATGCTTTATGAGTTCAAAAAAGGGAATAGTGCTTCTGAAGCAACGCAAAACATTCAGAACATTTATGGCAACGATATTCTGCATGTGAGGAAATGTCAAAGATGGTTTCAAAAGTTTAGGAATGGTGACTGCTGTTTGACAGATGCAGCAAGCTCTGGATGCCCTGCTGAGTTTGATGATGACCTGCTGTTAGCTGCACTTGAAGAAGACTGTTCAACAACTGTCAAAGAATTGGCCCAGAAACTCAATTCATCCCCATCCATCGACATTTGCAACAACTCGGGAAAGTGCCTAAGTTAGGAAAATGGGTGCCACATGAATTGTCAGTTGACAATCTGAGGGTGCGGGTAAACATTAGCACAGCTCTTCATTCCTGTGAACTCCAAGGTCCGTTTTTGCACCATTTAGTGACTGGTGATGAAAAGTGGATAGTGTACCAGAATGTTAAGTGCTGTCGACAGTGGGTTTGTGCCTGAGAACCAGCGATACCACAGCCAAAACCAAATCTTCACCCTCAGAAGATATTGCTTAGTGTTTGGTGGGATAAAGGTGGTGTAATACACTTTGAAACCTTACCACACAACCAAACAATCACCGCTCAAGTCTACTGTCAACAACTGGATTGATTGAACACTGCACTAAAAGAAAAGAGACCTTCTTTGGTTAATCGGAAAGGAATCGTGTTCTACCATGACAATGCATGTCCTCATACTGCTCAGATCACTTCTGCCAAAATTGAGGAGCTTGGGTGGGAAAAGCTTCCACATCCTCCATATTCTCCAGACCTTGCGCCTTCAGATTATCATCTCTTCAGGAGTCTGCAAAACTATCTTGAGAAACAGTATACTTCTTTAGATGACCTGCATATCAGTCTTTGTACATTTTTTGCCTCAAAACCACCTGAATTTTATAAACATGGCATTGAAAAGCTTGTAGGACGTTGGCAGAGTGTCATTGATTCCGATGGAAAATATATACTAGATTAAAAAGTTTCAGTTGAGTTTTTTGTCCTTCAAATTCTGATCTAAAAAACGACATTACTTATGGGATGACCTGATATAAAAATATATATCTATATCTAAGTATAACTGAATAAACTATCAAAGGTGTATTTTCATTGGATGATTATGACTGCCAGATCTAAGGGTATAATTTTTAACAATTGACATTAATTGATCAATTAATCAGTTATAGCTCAAAAATCAATTACAATTACCTTTATTTTTGTTAGTTTGAATCAGTTACAATTAATGGAAATTAGGATCAATTAATTAAAAATACAATTATTAATTCATTGTATCCAACCCTGTTAAAAGCTATTTTTGCTTAGATGGCACAAATAAAATTTGGGACCTACTGCTCTTGTTTCAGAGGTCTACAACAAGAAAAACTGTGCAGGTTGATTTACAGATTGGAATAAATACAGATGCCAAAAAAATCCTTGCTCCAAGGTTTAAATAAGCTTATTTTCACATGGGTACATACTGTTGTACACATTGAATAAATACACAGTTAAGTAATTCTATTAAAACTCGTCTAACTCTTAAAACTGAATGTATTCTATAGGGTAGTACCTATCTATAGCTTAGTATAAGGTACTTATATACGTACATAGCTTTACCTTTAAGCAGGATAGCAGGTTCGAAGTTCTTCACACTTTTGAATGTCCATATAAATTAATTAATTATGTAATTTAAATTACCTATATTATATAATTCTCTGAAATATACAAAAAAAAATTAAATTTTATAATAGGGCTGGATACTTATTCGACCAAATAACTGGGTTAGGTTAGGTTAGACAATTAGCGATTTTTTGAAAATTAGCAGACATTATATATCTCAGTAAGAAAAATCTAATGGTATTTTTCTCAACACTTTAGCTCAAACAGCTCCAAAGTTTGGTGGAGAAAGGTACTTCGTCAAAATCAAGGTGGGTATGGTTCACTGAAATGGCTGTAGCGTTTATACTAACTTAATCAACACTAAAAATTTTGTTTTAGGTTAAGGTAGATATGTGTACCCAAAATTGGGTGAAAGGAGAAAAAAATTGGTTGTGACATCAAATGACCTACACAAGATCAAAGGTCAAAAATATCATCAAATTTTTTTTTTTACCACTGAGGTAAAATATGAATAGAAACAAATTGTAGATCTGCTTAAAAGCTTTAAAATAGTGTTTAAATGGTCTCTGTAAGTGCAATAGGAGCCGAGATATTTCATGTTGAAATATGATATGACCTTGGAAATTGACCTTTTTTTACAAAATTCGAATGGCCATATCTCCGGAACCATATGACCTTGAGTGTTTTAACAAGCGTCATTCTGTTTTTCTCAGATCTATAAGTGTGCCAATTTAAAAAAAAATCGATGATGGTCATTTTTTCGCTGTTGAACTGACATGGAATGGCCTGTAGGTCTTCTCCATCAAATGTCCTTCACCATTATGAAGGAGATTAAACAACTCCCAAACGAACAACCATATTTCTTCACTTCTCAATTGAAAAAGTATTTACATTTAGTATTTACACATTATGGCAGGCTATTTCACAAGTAGTTATTGTCTTTCATGTTTACTGTGCCTTGGTTCACAGCTAAAAGTTGAGGATGGTGATTCAGGCAATGAGGAACCAAGGGAGCCATCAGATTGCACTGTTACAAATGATCCTCCAGGTGCTTCAGGAGCCTCTGGAGTTGCTATCAGTAGTGATGAAGGGGAGCCTCTTCAACCAGAACCTCAGAACCTACAGGCTGGAGTATCTCACTTCCTCTCATCACAAGAACGAGTAAAAGAAACTACAAATGGCACAAAAACTGAAATGGTTGTGAATTCCAGCAGTAGTGAAGTGAATATTAGATCTCAAGTGGATGCATCTGAGAGGCTTTCTCCAAGGTTAAACAATAAACGGTTTGAAATTCCTCACAGTTGGGAGGAATTGCCCGTAGGTGAGGAAGATTCGTCCCCTACTTCAACTCCAAGTGGAAATCAAGTAGCAAATATCCACAGTATACTACCTCCTGAAGGTATGCCACTTTAAAACTGAAATTTCATTCAAGGGAAATGTATAGTATATATTGTATTGTACATTTCAAATTTGCGTGTATGGAGAGGAAAGAAAGAATTATTATTTAAATACCAATGTTTTGCAGTTTTGTTGGTCGTATTCCAACTATTGGATGAAGTGTCTCTGTGGTCAGTAGGTCAAGTGTGCAAGCGGTGGAGTCAACTTGTTGGTAGCTGCACCCTACAGTGGAAGGTTTTCATCCAAAGAAGATGGCCTCTTTTCAACCCTATTTATAATGTAACAAACTGGCACAAAGTCTTTACAAACTTGTAAGTAGCTTTGTCTTTACTCCTTATTTGATTTTCATCATTAGACCCCTTTATCAATATAGTTTACCGAGAGATCTTATTTATTCACGTTCTAATTTTTTTAAATATGAAGTTAAATGTTATTGCGTCGCCATTTACATTTAACTGAAATTTGAAAAAAAGATGGCTTCATCTATTACTAAATTCTTAGCAGCAGATGCAGCATTTTCATTATCAATGGTTATAGTTCATTTTTCAAAATGTACATTTTCCTCAATTTTTAATTTCTCTTTTGTCTCTGCTTTACTGTATTCCGTCAGTAGTTTCTTTTTTTTTCTTTTTCATACAAAAATTAAACAAAATAAAAATAATCAAAACTAAACTATCAGTTTGTAAGTTGCTCTCAATTTATTTTAATTTCGGTTTTAGGATCGAGAGCGCTCCCTGTCAAATGTGTCTCTTCCGTATGCCTTACAACACAATTCCAGCAGCTCATGAAGACTCCTGGAGAAGAAAGAGACTCAGTAATGAAAGGAGAAGTGAGTTCATATTTAATGATATGTATTTATAGTTTATCCGAATCTTATTTGAATATTTAATTATTGAATTCTTTCAGTACACCCGCGTAGTTATGTCTGGTAATTCCTTACGGTAGGAGAAAGCTATTTAAATAATGCTTCCTTCCTTGCTATTATAATAATAAAGGAATACCTTAAAATTCGTCGTTTCGCGGGTTCATCGTCAATTTTTTACTACCTATAGTTTCGCAATCTGTCGTCCATATTCGCAGATTCGTCGTTTTTTGAAAAAATGTGAAAAAAAAACCGATCGAAATTGACGAAATTCAACTGTTTACCAACGCAATATATTATTATATTTTGCTGAAAAACGAGTGGAATTTGATTAATTAATCTGTTCAATAACATAGAGTAAAATATTTTCTCATTGAAACATGTTATAATCTACCTCGAATTTCGTCGTGTTATTCCGGAACGAATTTCGAGGCGCGCGCGCGCGCGCGCGCACACACACACACACACACACACACACACACACACTTTGTAGTTAAACAAAATGTAGTAAGCTGATTCTAGCCAAGTAAAATAGTTGCAGTAGTCGGGATAGTGACCAATTCCTATCTAACAGCATAATGTATCCTGGTTTTGGAGTTTTTCTTATGTTGCAAAGTTTCAATTTAAATATCAAAATTATTTAAGAAGTGATAACTATCATTTCCAAAAAACCCAATCTTTCACTTCAAATACCAATATGATCCCTCTGATATGATGGAATTTGTTCTTTCCCTCTTCACCATTCTCTCTATTTCCTTCAGCACTTCTTTCTTCAAATCTTCAGGAAAGAAGTGCTGAAGTTAATAGAGAGAATGGTGAAGAGGGAAAGAAGTCAGTATCCGTCAAAAATAGTTTTTTAACAGTACAGAAATTTCTATGAAAATAGTTTGTTTTTAAATTTGTTTCAAGATTATTTCAAATACAAATTCCATCATATCAGAGGGATCATATTGGTATTTGAAGTGAAAGATTAGGTTTTTGGAAATGATAGTTATAACTTCTCAAATTCATTGATTGGTTTCCTTGATTGTTTGATATGATTTGTAATTTATGAGTATGGGAGCTGATAAAAACAGCCGAGAGCACCAAAATGGGTTCATCACTGAATTCTGGGACGACTACCTCAGGTTTGATTGGTCGATGGCAGCCACATTTGTTAACATAACTTCTCTCTAGTAAACTTGAATAGGTCATTAATCAGCTTCACAGTTCCAGAGAGGTTTAAAAATTTGATTAATTTGTCAGAATAAATAAAATGCTCTTCCCATCGGCAAATGGGAGACTCTAATAAATACAAAATTATTTGTTAAACCCGTATTTCCAGCATTACAATCAGACCCTCCTGAAGGAATTAATGCATTTCCCTTGGACAAAATGTCCCTTCATTGGCAGGCTTCCATTAGAGGACCAGCAGGATCCCCTTACCAAGGTGGCACCTTCTTCCTCTACATTCAAATACCTTCAAAGTAAGTTCAGGTTTGACTTTACTTTGAGGTACTGTGCTCGCTTTATAATAAAAAATTTAAAGTTGTTTTTGCCGAACTAATGAATCGGACTTCCCTTTTCTCAACACTACTTCCTGTTCATCACTTAAGTTAAGCAACATTGGACCAAGTAGTAGTTAGATGAGGGACTGTCCTCTGTGTCCAGATGATGAAGGTTTGAATCCCACATAAAGCTGTGGGTCCCCCCCCCCCCCCCCCCCCCGTCTGTCATATACCCTTAGTTATTACAGAGAGGGTTAAAAAAAACCAAAACACACATTCCTTTTGTATAAACT